>PVJA010001360.1:0-32069 GCA_004027025.1 Myocastor coypus
TGTCTATCTTTTGATACTATTTCATGCAATCTATTTCTTTCCTATATTTCTCTGCCAAGGAATCCATTATTTTTCTATTCTCCTCTAATTTTTTATGAATGTCTTCTTTAGTAGTATTGAAGTCTCTCATTATAGTTATTCCTCTCTCTCTAGTTCAGAGATTATTTGTGCTCTGTCTTCCTCTCTACCTTTCTGTAGTTGTTCCACTACTTTAGTTGCTATTAATTTAGAAACAAACTTCAGAATTTATTTCTGCTCTGGTTTCCTCTATGCACTGCTATAGTTGTTTTTCCACTTCAGAATCTATTAATATATGCATTTCTTTCTTTTTTTTTTTTTTTTTTACTTGAGATGTTATATCTGATCTGAGTTTCTGCACTTCTGATCTATAGGTTTCTGCACTTCCTTGTCTACTTCAGATGCTGTGGATTCAGAGATTTCATCTCCATGAATCCTGTTTTCTTCCATGTTAGTGTCTCCTGTATTTGTTTTGGGCGGACTCAGGACTTGAGATTTGATTTGGTTCCTTGTCTTTGTCATTTTTTATAGTAGTGATTTCTGCACTTTGATGGACTTATGCAGTTAATGCCTATGGAAATTTGGGTCTGGATACACCAAGCTTGTTCTCCTCCAGATGTGTTCCTGGCTTCAAGTCTGAGCTCAGGCAGCTGGCTGTCAAGGGACCCTGTGGGTCATGATGGTGGTAGGCAGTGCAGAGACATTTGGTGATCGTGTGAGGACAGTGAATGGTGTTGGGGTTCAGGCTGTTGTAGAGTCAGGGGATTAATACTTGCTGAGAGAGTTCTTACCTGGCTGTCATGAGCCTGGTCAGGAAGGTAGGTGGAATTGGAGCTTGGGAGTTGATGAGTCAGGTGGACATGGGCTGAGGCCACTGCTTGGCCAGGTCAGTATAGCAGGCACAGTCCAAGATTGAGTCTGGCTGGCCACCTTGCTGCTATATCAAGATGGTGGGCAGGCAGTTCCGAGGTGGAGTCTTGCTGGCCACCACGCTGTTGGATCGGGATGATGGACAGAGTCTGAATTGCAGTTGAGCCAGCCCCTGCAATGCTGGATCTGGATGGCCAGTGGACCGGTCCAAGGTGGTTTCAGGCTGGCGGCTGTGCTGCTGGATCGGGAACTCCTTTTATTGAGAAATTTCTGCATGTGAAAAGAAATTGCCAACAGAATGAAAAGACAAGACAGACATTTGAAAACAAAATCATTAATCAATAATCACTGATAGAAAGATCTTCTATCTAGAATAATAAAAAACTGAAAAAATTAAAGTCCCCAAATTTAAAGATGGGGGTGGTGGTGAGATGGCTCAGCAGTCTAAAGCACCTACTTAGGCAACTGCAGAAACTGCATTTCAATCTCCATTTGAGACTTGAAAATTAAAATAACATTGAGATACCACCTTACCCCAGAAATAATATTTATCATAAAGGAATCAACTAATAACAAATTCTGCAAAGGCTTTGGGGAAAAAGGAACCTTTCTCCACAGCTGGTAGAAATGTAGACTAGTATAACCACGTGGAAATGAGTGTGGAGACTCCTCAAAAAATTAGGACTGGCAATCTCATTGAATCTAGCTATTTTTTCTTCTAGGAACTTTCCCAGAAGAACTGAAAACATCGTACCACAATGATATATGTTTAGCCATGTTTATAGCAGCCTAATTTGTCATAACAAAATCTTGGAAGCAAATAAAATGTTCATCACCTGAAGAGTGGATGAAAATATATGGTATTTTTAAACAATCCAGTATTACTCAGCTATAAAGAAAGATAAACTCAAAGTCTTCACAGGTAAGTGGATACAACTAGAAGCTATACTCATAAGTGAAATAAGCCAGACCCACATGTGTAAATATCATATTGTCTCCCTGGTGTAAGAACCCAAAGGAAAAAATAAAGCCTGAAAGTTATAACACATATAGTGAAACACAAAGAAATGGAACTTTACGATTAATAACAGGAGAGAAAAGATAAGAAAAACATGTAGGCAAAGAAAATGCAAGTATATATACAGAATGGCTGAATTAAATGTACTAAAAACTCTATCAGTCTTTTGAAAGTAGCAGTTAATGTGTAGAACTTTGATATTGTCTGACTCTGTATGCTGATAACTCCAATCTAAGCAACCACGTGAAGGCCAGCAATGTGTAATATGAAAACCATGGTTCAATAACTGATATCTTTGTCTTCTAAATGTGTACCATTTCTTATGTCATATCATTTGTGCAAAACAATTTAAAAAGTGTTTAAAATTACTTTCTTTAAAAAGGTTAAAACAAGCCGGGCGTGGTGGCTCATGCCTGTAATCCCAGCACTTCGGAGTCTGAGTCAGGAGGATTGGTGTGAGTTTGAGACCAGCCTGGGCTATAAAAGTGAGCTCAAGGTCAGCCTCAACTGCATAGAGAGACCCTGTCTGAAAAAAAAAAAAAAAAAAAAAAAAAAAAAAAAAAAAAAAAAAAAAAAAAAAAAAAAAAAAAAAAAAAAAAAAAAAAAAAAAAAAAAAAAAAAAAAAAAAAAAAAAAAAAAAAAAAAAAAAAAAGACAACCCTCCAAAAATAAAATTAAAAAGGTTAAAACATAAAGACAAGAACAAAAAAGTTTTTTTTTTTTTTTTCTAAAGAAACTGGCAAAACCCAACCATATGTCCAGTCTTACATAACTATGTCTGCTAATGTGAGTGACAGATTTGATGATAAAATCAATAATATGTCAACTACTGTTAATCACCTATATTGTATATTGTCCTGTTTGTTTATTTCAGTCTTTTGTTGTTACTTTGCTTTTACTTTTCAAAATAAATATAAAATTTTAAAAAGTAAAAAAAAAAGTACTTTAAAGAGAAATCCGTTCAAAGGAAAGGAGCAAGTGAGATGAGGGAAAGGAGAAAGGCAAGAAATAAGGAAAGGAATGGCATTACACATGCATACACACATGATCCCTGGGATATTTTACATCGGATTTCTATTGATCTGTTAAAAGTGAGTGTTTAATTCTTTTTCCTTCTTTTTAATTTTTGACCAGTTTTACATGCTTATATGCAGTGATATGAACTAATTTGTAGAAATCAATGTGCAATATGACAGCCATTGTTGAATTCCTGTTATCTTGTTGAGTGTAATTCTGTATCATTTTGAATGATATTACTTGTTTGTTTGTTTGTTTTTAATGTATTTTAGGGAAGAGTCTACAGGGTGCCAGGGTCTCACTAATAGATGGGACTCACCTGTTTACAGTCTCTCAAGAGCTGGGATTACAGGCAAAGGCCACCGTACCCAGTCTCCATCATCCTGGGGGCAGGGCCAGAACAGCAGGCCCAGAAATCAAACCCCCAGTCACTGTATTTGCTTGCAGATACTTTTATCCACTGAGTTATTTAGCTGGCCCTCAATGATTTTAAATATATTTTATTCCCTTTAAAAAATGAAAAACAAGATGGCTCAGCAGTCTAAAGCGCCTGCTTAGGAAAGCTTAGGCAACCTCAGGGACCTCAGTTCGATCCCCGGCACCACATGTTGTGCCAGCCCCACCTCCAGGGCAGGCTGAGACGGCCATAAAAAGAAAAAACGAAAAGAAAAGCAAAGAAAAAATGAATTTATTTATTTTTTTAATATATATTTTTTTAATTTTTTAATTTTTTTCTTGTTTCAGAACCTTTGTTTGTTTATTCACTCATTTTTATGGCCGGCTCAGCCCGCCTGGAGGGCAGGGCTGACGCAGCATGTGGTGCCGGGGATCGAACCGTGGTCCCTGAAGCCGCCCAAGCTTTCCCAAGCAGGCGCTTTAGACCACTGAGCCATCCTGCCGGGCCCCAAAAATGAATTTAAAAAAAGAAAAATAACAAAAATTGCAGTGACAACAAAAACAAAGATGAGAGAGACAGGAATATTTTAACATATGCAAATCAATAAATATAATATACCATATTAAAAGAAAAAAGACAAAAATCACATTATCATCTAAATATATTTAAAAAATTGAAATAGTCCTAGAAGAGTTCATGATAAAAATAAAACCTACACAAAATTGGAGCAGATCATTTTTACCTCAACCTGATAAAATGTACATAGGACAAGGCAACATTTACTATCATATTCAGTGATTGCAAACTGTAAGCTGTCTATCTAAATTCAAGACTAAGAAAAGGATAGTCATGTTACCACTGATATTCCATACCTTTCTCAAAACATTAGTCATATGTGTGATAAAAATATAAAAAGCATAAATACAAGAAAAGGACAACTTAAAATATCATTATTTTCAGATGACTTTATATCATGTACAAAAGACTGCAAAATCTCAAAAATATCTGACAGGTTTAATACCCAAATCTAGTAGCATAGCAGAATTGAAAGTCAACACTGCAAAATTAACAGCATTCCTTTAGACAAGTGAAAAGCTCACAGAAGTAAATTAGGCACACCTTTCACAGTAACACTGACCAAAATGCAATACTTAGAATTAAATCAAATGAAGGATGTAAAAGATCTATACAGTGAATATTATAGTATTCTGAAAAAGGTTTTCTCTCATTGCTGGTACAAATACCCAACACACAAGCTTAGGGAAGGAAAGGTTTATTTAGCTCACTGTTGCTGGAGGTTTCATAATTTAAACCAGCCTTAATTACATAGCAAGACTTCGAGACTCTACGCCTCTGTGTCCAGTATGATTTCCTCCATACCTCTCAGAGATCACTGCCTAGGGGAAGGAGACCTCTGGCAGCACATGCCGTCAGTTTAATGAGATGCTTCTCTCTTGGCACACCCCCTCGAGCCCCGACCTGGTCCTTTGGCACCGCCCTTCAAGCTGTGCACTTGACAGCCCCATTATTTACCTAAGGCTTTGGGGGGAACAACTAGATACAATCCATAACAGAAGATATCAGAAAATAAAAAGATATCCCTTGGTTTAGGATAGTGTCACAGTTTGGAGTTTTGCAGAGAGGCACAATTTAATACAGGACACATTCTCTAAAATTATTTTCTAATGAATCACTCAAAAAATCACAAAGGAAGAGTGTAGGAAATATGTCCACACAGTGATGAGCAAAGAGTCCAGATGAGAGCCTGTCTGGCTCCTAACATGCTGAATGAGTACAGAAGGCCAACACTTGAAGTTTCTGCAGGAGAATGAGCTGTGGATCATCTTCCCATATAGCTAGGAAGCAATGCTCAAGGTGAAGATCAGAGCTCCTCAAAATGAAGTGCAGCAGGAGTCAGGAAATAGCTCAGCTGATTAAAGTGCCTGCAAGCAGGTGCAGGGGCCAAGAGTTCCAACAACAGTGCAGAAGGGTTCCTTTTTCTCAACTGCCTCTCCAGCATTTGCTATTGGCTAACTTCTTTTTCTTATTTTTATTTATTTTATTTTACTTCATCTACTTTTTAAAATTAATTGTAATGTGAAAGAAACCGCAATGAGACAATTTCAGAACAGGTTGGTATGACAGTTATAATAATTAATGCATTGCACATTGTTGTCTTCATAGTAGTTATTCACAGTGCAAGATGCAAACATGATATCTTTTCTACATACTATTAGTACAAATGTTTATTGTCATTGAACTAAGAGAAAGTAGCCATATATCTATCCTAACTATTTTGTATACACAGATAGTGGCTGACTTCTTGATGTTAGCCATTCTTTCTGGAGTGAGGTAGAATAACCCAATAATGGGAGATGAAGTGGAAAATATAGCTAAAAACCTACTAACAAAGAAAACATCAGGTATCAATGGATTCACAGCAGAATTCTACATGTGGAGATTTAATGTCAACTTTTCTCAAATGCTTCAATGAAATTGAAGGGGAAGCAGTTCTCCCACTCATTCCTGGACACAAGTGTTACTCTGAGACCAAAACCAGAGAAAGGACCAACTAAAAAAGAAAAAATGAATCACTAGAGACCAAACTGTTTAAAGACTATACATGTAAAAATCTTCAGTAAAATACTAGCAAACAGAATGTACCAAATCATCAAGAAGATTATACATCATGACTAAGTGGGATGCATTCCAGTAATGTAAGAATGGTTCAATATACATAAATCCATAAATGTAATATACCACATTAATAGAATCAAGAACAAAAGCTACATGACCATGTCAATATATTCAATAAAAAGCTTTTGACAAAGTCCAACACTCATTCATGATAAAAACCCTACAGAGAATTGAAATAGATGGTCCACATCTCTACCAGATACAAGTCATCTATGAGAAACCAACAGGCAACATCATACTAAGTGGACGAAAACTCAAAGCCTTCATGTAAAAAGCAAGAACAAAATGAGGAGGTCCACTGTCTCCACTCCTATTCAATACCTCTGGAAACATTAGCCAGCACAATTAGATAAGAGAGATATAAGGATTGAAAAAGAAGTGAAATTATCATTATTTACAGAGGACATGATATTCTACACAGAGGATCCAAAATACACCCCCAAGAGTCTTGTAGATTTAATCACAAGATTAATTAATTCAGGCTGCTAATATCTGAAATCTAAGCAACTACATTAGGATAGCAATGTGAAATACATAATCGTGCTTGAGTACTTATCTTCTTGGTCATATGTACCATTTCTAATGTCATATTAATCAGCACTGTACTCTCTTCAAAATAAATGCTTAAAAAAGACAGAAAAGTAAGAGTGCCACGAACAAAAATTAAAGTTTCTTGAAAACAAATGATATTGTGCAATCATTTGTCCAATCTTACATATCTATAACTGCTATTCTGAGCAAAAGATTTGATGATTAAAATAGATAATGTACTAACCATTGTTAATGAGCTGTTTTTATTTTGCAAATCTGTAGCATATGAATTGTTGTATGCTATCTTGTTTCTGTCATTGTTTCTGATTTTTGTTCTTGCTTTTGTCTTTACCTTTCAAAACTATATAATAAAACTAAATTTAAGAAAAAAGAACAATCCAAACAAGAATCACAGGACAATTTCCTTAAGGAATGTGAATGAAAAAGTCCTTAATAAATTCATGGTAAAATGCACCAAGACATCGAGAAGACTATAGGCTGGCAAGATAGCTGTGTGGACTAAGTGCCTACTTAGACAAGCACAGGCACTAGAGTCTAATCCCTGACACTACATTCTATGCCAGCGCCATCCCCAGGTGCTTGGAGCTGGCCACGGAGTGGCACATGCCTGTAATCTCAGTGTTTGGGAAGCCAAAAACTGGAGGATCACTGTGAGTCTGACATTCAGAGTTAGACCCTGGGTCAAGTACATAAAAAGGGAGATTATACACCATAGTTAATTAGGGTTCATCTGAAGATACCGGAATGGTTCAACATGTGCAAATATATAAACATAATGTACCATATTAATAGAACCAAGAATAAAACACATACAGTCTTCTCAGTAGATAGCAAAAAATCATTTGACCATGTCCAAAACCCATTCATGTTTTTAAAAAGGCTACAAAAAGTTGGAATATATTTTTTTGTCTTGATCTGATAAAAACCATCTATGACAAACCATACATGTCCTCTACTCTATTACCTTGTTTATTTTTGGTCTTTTGTCATTTTATTGATTTTTTTGGTGCAACTGTTTTTTACAGGAGGTTTTATTCTTTTTTTGGTGCCCAGGACCGAACCCAGGGTTTCCAGCTCGCTAGGTAAGCGTTGTACCGCTGAGCCAAATCCCCAGCCCCTGTCCTCTACTCTAAATCAAAAACAAAACAAGGATGACTAATAATTTCAGTCATATGCACTAAAGTTCTAGAAATATTAGTCAGAACAATCATTCAAGAGAGAAATTAAAGGCAATAAGGCCAAGAAAGAAATAAATTAAATCATCATTAATCCCATGTGGCACATTTTACACAGAAGGCCCCAAAAGTTCCACTAAATGGCTCCGAAATTTACTACCCATATTCAGTAGCATAGATATAGAATCAACATTGTAAGAGCCAGTGGCCTTTCTGTACATGAGTGAGAAACTCACTAAGGGTAATATTAGAGAAACAGCACCTTTTAAAACTCCATTTAAAAAAGTAAGAAACAAATCCCGGAGAGAAATACCTAGTACTCAATTATCAATGGAATAAAGGCAGTACAAGATGTCTTCATTGAAAACCTAATACTCTGAAAAAGTAGACTAAAGAAGATATCAGAAAATAAAAAGATAAACCTTGCTCTTAAGTAGAAAGAACAAATAGAGTAAAATGGTTATTCCTCTAAAATTTTTATACAGACTTTATGCAATTACAATAAAATAATTTTGATATATCACAGATCTCGAGAAAACAATTCTAGAATTCATAAGTCAGAAGAGATCTAGCATAGCAAAGACACTGATAGAAAGCTAAAAAAGAAATGAAAATTAGTCGAGTTAATATGTACTGAGAAAACAACATCAAAAATGTCAATGTGATAGCAATTAATACATATCCCAAGTACAATTAGTACTTATCCCAAGTATAAATTGCCTAATTGTCAGTTAGATGACATGAACTAGTGGACTGGACCTTTTTAAATTATTTAATGCTTTTAAGAAATACACTGTGGAGCTAGGGAGATAGCTCTGTGGCACAAGTGCCTGCCTGACAAGTGCACGGTCCTGAGTTCAAACTCTTGTCTCACACATACACAAAAAAAAAAAAAAAGAAGAAAAAGAAAAAAGAAAAGAAAAGAAATACACCTCATCAGCAAAGACATATACAAACTGAAATACAAATACAGAGTACAATATTCCATACACATGGATCCCCCAAAAAAGTAGTGCTAGCTACACTCCTTTAAAGAAAATCTGACTTTAAGTAGAAATTAGTGTGAAGAGATAAAGTGAGAGATTACAAGTTGTTAAAAATAATAGCCCAGGGCTGGGGAGATAGCTAAGTAGAATAAATGCTTGCCTGGCAAGCACATGGTCCTGAGTTCAATTTCCAGTATAATAATAATAATAACAACAACAATAGTCCATCACAAAGATATAGCAACCATAAATATACTTGGGTTGAGCAACACTGCACCCAATTTCTTAAAACAAAAACTACTTGACATAAATAGAAAATTAGGACCCAACAAGAGTAGGTTGCATCAATGTAAAACTCTCCTATACGGGTTTTTTCAAGAGACAAAAAATAATAAAAAATCAGAGCTGAGCTACAGTGTAGAATAAATGAACTTAACAATATACCGCCAATTATTTTATGATACACAATATTTTCAGCAAGTCAAGAATTCTAATATATTTTAGACTATAAGCCAAGTCTTCACACACCAAATGAAATAATTGTTTGGAACATATAGAATGAAACTAGTAATCAACAATCTGCCAAATAGTTTAGCAGATTAAAGTGCTTGCAAGCAGGCACAGGGCCTGGGTTTCGATTGTCAGGCATGTTGTGCAGGGCCCGCCCCCAGGGCACACTGAGATGCCAATTGAGCCTGGGCATGGTGGCGTGTACCTATAATTCCAGCTCTTGGGAAGCTGTGAACAGGTGAATCAGTATGAGTCCGATCTAGTAGTGAGATCCTAAACACCCTGAAGACCGTTCCCAAAATAAACAAATTAATTAATTTAATCAATGTATTAATTTATTGCAGTAATTTTTACATTAATTACTAAATTAATGTAATAAATTTATTCATTTATTACATTGATGCATGAGATTGAACAATAAACTTCTGAATGACCTGTTTGCTTTTGAAGAAATAAACAGAATTACTTTTAATCCTGGAATAAAATAGAAATGGAAACTTCATGTGAGTGTGTCTAAGATAGAGCACTGAGAGCTTTAAGAGGAACATTAATAACTATAGTTTACATTAAGAATTCCAGTGAATGGAACTAAATCTTATTATAAAGCATTTGTACAACAATTGAACATCAGCAAAAAAGTGAAAAGAAAACCCACAGAGAAGGAAAACGTATAGCTAGTTTTCCCTTACACAAAACACTTTCATATAGACTATATAAAGAAATAAACATATCAGCTTTCCCCAATTCAAAGATCCAATCCAGAAATGTTCATCTGAGATGAATCCACACTTCTCATATGAACAAACACAAATGATAAACATATGAGATACGTTCAACATCATTGCTCAGTCATTCGCAAGGTGTTAAAACAACACTCACATCTTGTGCTCCAACAACTACTGTTGAATTTCTATTGCTTTATTTAGGGAAATCTTGTATCATTTCTAATGCGTTTTTATTTTTCTGTCATCATTTTGTATTCTTTGAGAAAATAACCAAAGCAAAACAAAGTAAAAAACCACTGAGATTTCATCTCATTCCAAGAAGAATCACTATTAGAAAAATAGAATAAGAAGAGAAAAAAGAAAAATCAACCAGTGACAAATTCTCGATGGGTTGTGAGACAAAAAAATCTTTCTCCTCTGTTGGTGGGAGCATACACTGGTGGAACCACAGGTGGCATGGAAGGCCAGGGTATTTAACCCCCAGATTCTGCATGCTTGCAGGCGCTTTAATCTGCTGAGCTGTTTGGCCAGCCCTTAGGCTTGTCATAATGCTGAGTCATCTACAAAACACAGCATTTAAAATCTTCTCTGTGTATGGAGATACAGTAAGGAATTTACTTGTGAGATCATTAAAAGAATGTATTTTAAGTTAAAGATAAGTATTAGAGTAGTTAGTCATGTGCTTCTGTCAATTTTCCTGAACTGCAATATGGAACAGGTCTAAACATTTCTGGACACAACACCCCGAGAATCAAGACAGAGTTTACAAATCTTTGGGGATAGGAGTGGTATTTTATCAATTCTACATATTTTTAAAAAATTAGTATTTAGTACTGAACCTACAGGATCTCACAACATAGATCGGACATGTAGTGATTTTTTCTGTTTTTAGCCTCCCAAGTGCTGGGATTATAGGCACACACCACACACCCAGTCTCAGTCGCTGTCTCAGTGCGCCCCAGAGGTAGGGCTGTCAGAGCAGGCTGGTGATCAGACCCTGGTCCTTGTGTCTGCCTAAGCAGGTGCTTTTATCTGCTGAGATATCTGGCTGGCTGTGCACATTTCCTACCAAACTAAAAATGGAGATAGTTTCTTTCCGACATAAATAAATGATGGTCAAAGAAGATACACCTAAGCTGATTTAAAACATATAATGCAGACACATGTTGAAATATCACATTGCCCAATAATATGGATAGATTTTCTGGATCCATTAGAATAAGTTAAATTTATCTAGAAAATTATATACTGTATTGCAAGTGAGTGCTGGATATGGTGGAACTCACTTTTAATCCTAGTACTTGTGGGCTAACACATGAGAATCATTGTGTTTTTGAGAGCAGCCTGGGCTACAAAGTGAGCTCAAGGCTAGGTTGAACTGCAGACTGAGACTGTTTCAAAAAGACAAAAGTAGAAAATAAAAACAAAGACTAATACTCAAAAAAAAAATTGCAAGTGTGAATAAGATCAGACCCCTAATTTTGGGAGGTGGTACAATCAATAGGTAGCTGGATGTTTCCCTCACCATGAATCCTCATGGACCTTAAATTTTCCCCTCTTATTAAGCTTGCCAAAATGAGGTATTAAAATCATCAGCATTTGTCCCATCTATTCTGGTTCATATTTTCTTTTTTCTTCAAAATTATCTTTCCTTAGTTTTGAATGCTAAGCTAACTCTTTACTACTCTCTGAGGTGAAATTTTCCAAAACACAAATTCACAATTGCATAACAACTTTATTTCCATATATAGATTGTTCTTTTGTTTTTCCAGTGGAATGCCTAAGATTTCAGGTACAACAGGCTTTTCAGTAAGAATGAAGAAGAAAGGTAAGAATAAAAACAAAGAGAAAAGAGTGAATGGAAATGAAAAGACAGGAGAAAAGAGGAAGAAAGACAGCAAAAGGAAGGAAGGAAGGAAAGAAGGAAGGAAGGAAGGAAAGAAAAAATCACTTTTATATAAATGTGGATTTCTGCTGGTCTATGGAAAAGGAACAGATAATGCTTAATTTGTTTTGTATCCTTTTCTTCTCCTCTTAATTTCTTATAAATCTATTATTTTCATTCTTCTTCCAATTTTGGATGCATATATCTGGCAATATAAATAACTGGTTGGAAGGCAATATGCATTATGACAAATACTGTGCAGTTCAAATTACTTTGTTGAGAGAAATTCTGTATTACTTGTAATTTTTCAGCTTAATACTATTTTCTATTCTCTTTATAAAATAAAAATAATTTCATTCATTTTATGTAGTTCTGTTACTGTGTTTTTCAAACACATTGCTTTGATAAATGTAAACTCATATTTAATCCAATCCTGTCCACTGGCGTATGCCTTTTATTTATTTAATGAGAAAACCAGAACAATTTCATAACAAAAATGAATAATAGTCACTCCTACATTGAGTACTAGGGCCTGTGGTGTAGCTCAGTAGCACAGTGCCTGCCTGGCAAGTCAGAGATCCTGAATTCAGTTTCTGATACAAAAAGAAAAAAATTCAATGAGTATCATTAGTTTATACATACCTTGTACTCAGAGTATGAGATATGAGCTTTAAAAACATTCTCCAAAGGATATTAGAACAAGATTTTCTTTGCAATGTAATTAATAGTATAACCATTTTGCAATTTGCTTTTTTTCCTCGTTTTCCAACTTTCTTTTCCGCTTTTCCCCTTCCTAGGTCTTTTCTCCTTGAACACTTTCTTCCCATTTCACAATAGCTGTGGTACATTTTGTATCTTATTTAACTTTTCAGTTCCTTGCACTAGGAAGACAACGTGATGCTTACGTGTCCGTATGTGTCAGTCTAATCTATTTCACACATTATAGGTAGATTTTAAAGCACAAGGCTAGCATCATCTCATTTTAGTGACCAAATAATTGGCAATACAAGGTTTGAATTTCAGTAAATAATTTCTTTTCTTTTTTTACGTATTTGGTGCAGGGTCTACAGAGTGTTCAGGGTCTTACTACATAGATTGGACTCACATTGATCTGCCTGTTTTCAGCCTTCCAAGTGCTGGGATTACAGGTGGGCACCACCATGCCAAGTCTCAATCACCATCTCAGCATGCCTCGAAGGTGGGGCTGGCATAGCATGCGCAGAATCAAACGCTGGCCACTGTGCTCTGCCTAAAAGGCACTTCAGGCCACTGAGCTATCTGGCCAGCCCAGGAAACAATTTCAAGAGCACAAACATTCAAAGTTTGACATAAGCTATTTTTTGACCATAGAATATTGTATTCACCTATTCTTCTAGTAGACATTTATTATTTTACTTTTAAAAATTCTTTTAACATTTCTATATCTCTTTGTCATTAAAACATCATCTTAATTGAAATTAGTAATTTTCATCCTTCAGTGTTACTTTTCCTATTCTGTTCTATTCTTTCTATTTGTTACAGAATCTTAAATAAAGTAGTAACTCTATCTACTCGTGCCACTCATAGCTTGATTGTTGTTTGTATTATGTAACAGTTGGTCAAATATTTGACAAACTCAATTATATTTGCTTATTTTTTCTGTATTTATGACAGCATCTACGGGGTCTACCAGGTCTCACTAGGTAGACCTGACTCGTAGTGATTGTCTTGTTTTCAGCCTGCCAAAGTGCTGGGATTGCAGGTATGTGCCACCAAGCGCAGTCTCAATCACTTTCTCACTGGGCCCAGTGGGCAGCCTGGCATGGCATGCCAGAGATAGAATCCTGGCCGCTGCACTTTGCCTAAGCAATTTCTTTAGTCCACTGAGCTGTCAGGCTGGACCTCTATTTACTTATTGCTTTTTTCATTTGTGTCTTTGGTTTATAATTGGGCTTAATAAGTCTTTTTTTTTTCCGTTTGGGATATTAAGAGATTTTTTAATAGGCTATTTTATTTCATAATGTAAAAACATTTTTTAACCTTTAGTTCCACCTTAGGTGAAATGTTTTATATAGTGTGAGGTACAGGTGTGCATTTTCAACATGTTTACCTAGTTTTCCACGTAGTTATAATAATATGAAATCTTGTTTTTAGATCAGCAGGATAAAATAAAATGCTTAGCACAAATATTATGTTAATTAAATTAAGTTGATAAGTAGTATATTAATTCATACATTATTTACAGGAAGGCTGGATAAGTCATTAGCATGCCCCATGAGGAAAAAGACTAAGTCTTATTTCTTAGAGAAATAACATAAGGATAATTATGCTCATAGTTGCTCTAAAGGACTAACAGTTCTCTAGTTTGTAATCCTTACTCAGTAGCATTCTGAATAATTTTCCTCAATGTACATAAGTCATGGGTAAAACATAATTTCTAGCCACTATTGTACAAGAGCAGCATTGCAGTTACTGACATGAAAAGCAATGCGAATACTAATTATTTAATTTTTCTATGAGACTTGAATAACACTAGAACTTTCTAAAATATTTACTAAGAGGAAGAATAATGCAAAGTAACTTGCTTTCAAACTATTAAATCCTGACTTCTTTTTATTGTGGCTCATTTTATGTTCTTAAAACAGGGTCTTGGTAAACAGTTCAGGCTGGCCTTGAGCCCATTATGTAGCCAAGAATAATTTTTTTTTTTTGTCTTTTTGAGACAGGGTCTCACTATGCAGTTCAGGCTGGTCTTGAGCTCACTTCTGTAGCCCAGGCTGGTATCGAACTCACACCGATCCTCCTGCCTCAGCCTCCCAAGTGCTGGGATTACAGCCATGTGCCACCACACCTGGCTCTAGCCAAGAATAATTTTGTATTCCCCAGAATTCTCCTGTCTCAATGTTGCAAATGCTGGGATTACAAGTATACACCACCACATCCAGCTGTAGTCTTTTTTTAAATTAATGTTAGCTTATATTTATTTTATTTTTTTAATCTTCAATCAGATTTTATAGTTACATTTTGAATATACATGATGATTGCATTTATCATAGACACCTGAACCTGATATAAATCCTTTTTTTCCTTTTTTTATTATTTTTAATAAGAAATAACAATATGACATTTCAAAACACATTAGTAGTACATTTGCAATAATTGATACAATGCATAATGTTGTCCTCATAATAGTTATACAGAGCACAAGGTGTAGAAGTGACAAATTTTCAAATCGTGATTGGTACAGAAAATTTCTTCTCATTAAACTAAGAGAAAGTAGTTGCATACATAGTCCAATATTCCATAATTGCAGTTAGTTACTGGCGAAACTGGGCATGTTGGAAGTAGTTGATTTAAGCCATTTACCACTTAGCATATCAATCTAGGTTTATGTTTTATGCCCCTTAGTTAAACATTTCTGCTGCAAGTGAAAGCAAGACCTGTATAACAAAACATGTAATTTTTGTATCTTAGAAGGTCTGGCAAATCCTCTCAGGATTATCTTTGAAACTCTATACAGTGCTTTGTACAAATGTTGACAGTGTCAGCTGTCTGAATCAGTGATGGCCATTGCTTGACCAGTTTGCTCTCTGTGAAAGCACGAAAGAATGTTTTCTCTCCAGGTGAATCTCCTTAAGCACACTGTATACCTTCAGTCCGTTTCCTCTATACTCTCCATAATCTCCTTGAACAAATAACTTGGGAAACCACTGAGTCATAGGATGTTATAGCACAGGTTCTCTTATGTCCTGAGACCTCATTGATCTTGAAGAGCTAGGGTCAAAATACTGGTTATCCTTATAGCCCTTGTTTTTCTCTAATTTTTGGTCTGGAAACGTATGTCCTTAGCTCTCCAGAAGAAAAACTCAGTGATACTATTACTCTATAACATGAGTATTTGAGCTTAACATTACCATCTTTCTGAACATCAAACATCTTAGACTTAACTTGGAATTGGTATTTTCCATCGATCATTGATATGCTAATAAATCTCTGTAGAATGTGATACAGGCAGTTACACGTTTTTACACAAGACATTTAGAAATCTAAGGATGTACAAAATTGTAGCCTGTCAATCCTATGACATTTTGCCTAGTCTCTCAATCTCATTTAATACCCCATTTGATTCCTTCTACACCAACAATTTCCTTGAGAGAGAGTATAGCAGTAACTGAAATTGCACTAGCAGGAGCACACATCTAAAAAACCAGAATGACAGGCATTCCAAGCATAGTATTAGTGTTTCACACTGCTATCATCAGTGAAAATACTTTTTGAAGATTGTTAGGACCATTATCTAATTCACCCTGTGTATATGAGTGCATAGTTTTGTTTCTGCAATGTTTCCTCTCTTTTCTGCCACCAGTCACTTCATTGTTTAACCCATAAGTGGCTCATTTACATTCAGCTGTGTTATGCCTTTCCATTTTTATTTCTACTTTTGAGTCCTTACACTATGAAGATTATACAATATTTACATATGTAGGTCTGGTTTATTTCACTTATGAGTATAATGTTCAAGATATATTCATTTATGTAAGAAGTCTTCTAATTTCTCATTCTTTATAGCCAAGTATTATTTCATTTTATAAAAATACCACATCATTTTCAACCATTCCTCAGATGATGGGCATTTTGGTTGTTTCCAAGATTTAGCTATTACAAATTGGGCTGCTATGAACAAAGGTGTACAGATATCACTATGGTATGATGTTTTCAGTTCTGGAAAATTTAGAGTAGGGCGATAGATGGACTGAATGGGATTTCCAGATCTAGTTTTTTAAGGATCCTCGTACAGCTTACTCTAATGGTTGCAACAGTCTATGTTCCTACCAGCAATGGAGAAGGGTTCTGTTTTCCACACAGACTCTCCAACATTGGCTGTTGTTTGAATTCTTTTTTTTTTTGTATTTTTGAGACAGGGTCTCGCTATGCAGTTGAGGCTGGCCTTAAGCTCACTTTTGTAGCCCAGGCTGGTCTCGAACTCACACCAATCCTCCTGCCTCAGCCTCCCGAGTGCTGGGATTACAGGCGTGAGCCACCACGCCCGGCTGTTTGAATTCTTTATGATAGTGATTGGTTCTGGAGTGAGGTGGTATCTAAGTGTTGTTTTAATTTGCGTTTCACAAATGACTAATGAAGTAGAACATTTCTTCATGGACTTGTAGGCTTGTTGAATTTCTTTCTCTGAGAAGTGTGAGTTCATGTCAGATTCCCATTACTGGATTAGATCTTTCTTTTTTTTTTTTTTTTTTTTTTTTTTTTTTTTTTTTTTTTTTTTTTTTTTTTTTTTTTTTTTTTTTTTTTTTTTTTTTTTTTTTTTTTTTTTTTTTTTTTTTTTTTTTTTTTTTTTTTTTTTTTTTTTGTCTTTTTTTTTGAGACAGGGTCTCGCTATGCAGTTGAGGCTGGCCTTGAGCTCATTTTTGTAGCCCAGGCTGGTCTCGAACTCGCACCAATCCTCCTGCCTCAGCCTCCCGAGGGCTGGGATTACAGGCGTGAGCCACCACGCCCAGCTAGGATTGGATCTTTCAACTTTGGAAATGTAATGGTTTTTAGTTCTTTATAAATTCTAGATAGAACACCCCTTTTCCTCTGAAAGCACATTAGTTAAATTATTTGAAAGTCGTGGGTTGTCTTTCCACTCCGTTGGTAATTTCTATTCACTTACAAAAACTTCTTAGCCAGACAAGGTCTCATTTTTTGATTCTTTTGAGTGTGAAACATGTGCATTGATTTACGTCCATGAACTCCTTCTTTACAAGGATGACTTCAAGATTTTCTCCCAGTCTCTCTTTCTCAGGAGATTTAATGTTTCACTTTAAATATTTAGATGTTTAATTCATTTTGACTTTAGTTTAGTGTGTGGTGATAGACTTGGGTTAAGTTTTAGTGTCCAGCATGTAGAGATCCAAGTTTTCCCACACCATTTGTTAAAGAGGCTATCTTTCTTCCAGTAAGCATGTTTGGTCACTTTGTGAAAGATTAGATGGCTCAATGTGTTTGTTGTTGCTTCGGCGTCTTTTGATCTATTTCGCTAATCATCAGGTCTTTTTTTTTTTTTTTTGCCAATACCATGTTGATTTTATATTTGTAGCTTTGTAGCATAACTTTAGGCCTTTTTTGGTTCCAAATAAATTTTAGGAATGACTTCTCCAGGTCTGTGAGGTATGTTGATGGTAATTTTATAGGGATTGCATTAAATCTGTATAACAGTTCAGGCAGTATGGCCATCTTCATAATTTTGATTCTTCCTATCCATGAGCAGAGAGTAGCTTTACACTTTCTGGAAGTTTTAGCATCTCTTTTTTTAGTGTATGGAGCCTTAGAGGAAAGGGATTGATGATGTATCATGTGCCTAATGAGAGTCACTTAAATAGAAAACATTCTCTCAGGCTGTCACAGAGAGCAAACTGGTCAAGCAGTGACTCATTCAGATGGCTGACAATGACAACAGTTCTACAAAGCCCTGTACATGATTTCAAAGTAAAGCCTGATGGGATTTGACAGACTTTTGGAGATACAAAAGTTGCATGTTTTGTTACACAGGTCTTGCTTTAATTTCCCCTTAACCACCCAGTGGAAAATTTTAACCATACGGCAGAAAAAAATAAAGCTATATTAGTACACTGAGCTGTAAAAGGCTTAAACCAACAGCTTCTGACACTGCCAGTTCTGTCAGAAACCCATGATGATTGTGAAATATTGAACTATATATGCAGGTACCTTTACTTAGTTCAATGAGAAGAAATTTTACACCAATAATGATTGGAGACATTACCATATCTGCATCCTATATTTTCAATAATTACCACATGGGAAACAATATGCATTGTACTAAGTATTGAGGATATACTCTTAAAGTGTTTTTGGAGCTGTCTCATTTTTATTTCTAAGTAATTTAACAAAAACTGAAAAACAAAAATAGAAGATCTTGGCAAGGGAGGCAGCTCAGGGGCACAAGAGCCTGCCTGGCAAGTACAGGGTCCTGAATTTGATCCCTGGTTCAACATACACACAAAAAAAGATGATATAATATCTTTGAAATACAAGATGTCATTAAAAACATACTGAAAAAAAATGTACAGATACTGATGGATTCACAAACAAATTCTTCAAGAAATTTATGGAACATATAGCCCAAATACTCTTCAAACTCTTCAATGAAATGGAAAAGGAAGCAGTCCTCTCAAAATAGTTCCTGGGTGCAACTATTGTACTGATAACAAAACCAGAGAATAATGGAACTAAAAAAGAGAATCACAGACCAATTTCCCTCAAAAACATAGAAGCAAAAATCGTCAATAAAATCCTAGCACATAGAGTAAAATAAATCATTAAGAAGATCATACATCATGACCAGATAGGACTCATCCCAGCAATGCAAGCATGGCTCAACGTATGCAAATGTATAAGTGTAATGCACTACAGTAGTAGAGCCAAATTAAAAAACCTCAGGATCATTTCAACTGATCTAGAAAAGGCTTTTGATAAAATCCAACACTCATTCATGTTCGAAGTTCTACAGAGAATTGTAATAGATGGTCTGTGCCTCAATTTGATAAAGCTATTGATGACAGTCCAATGACTAACATAATTTTAAATAGGGAAAACTCAAGACTTTTCCTCTCAGATCTGGTACAAGACAAGTTTGTCCTCTATCACCACTCATATTCTTTATAGTTCTGCAATCATTAGCTAGAGCCATTAGACAAGATAGAAAATGAATAAGAATATGCAAAGAAGCTAAACTATTATTATTTACAGATGACATGATGGTCTAATTGGAAGACCCAAAAAACTCCACCAAGAAGCTACTAAAATGACTTGGAGAGAAACTCCTCTCTGTGAGACCTCTGGAGGTATATGTATAGAGTCTTATCATTTCTTTTGGCATTGACTCATCATACTACACATAGCTGGCCGTCTGGGCACAGAAGATGACCAGGGGTGAATGGATGGCCCATGGGCCCTCCAGATCCTTACTCCAGCCTATGGCCAGGCCCAGCATATGAGCAGAAACCCCCACAAGTCTGCTGGATACTCATTCGAGGCAGCACCCAGGCCCAGTGCCTGTGTGGAACTTGTACCATCACACAGGCCCAGTGTGGAATCCAATGACAGAGCTCTCTGCATAGAAGCTAGACGCAAGACCGCCCAGCTGACCCAGGAGAATATCTTGCCATAATGGCACAGTGAGTTCACCACCAAGGGCTGCAGCACTAAGAGTGGCGCACAGCAACCAGATTCAAGTCATACCCACCTGGACAACTTTTGAACTTGGTAGATCCCGACCTGGTGCTAAGGTTATAACTGCACCAAAGCTCTATACCAAAGATAAGAAGACTGCTCTATACAAAATGGCAAAGATTAGGAGAAAAATGAATTCTTAGGTTCTGAGTCTACCCAAAACAAATGCAGGAGATGATAGCATAGAAGAAACTGGAAATCACACATCTGACATCTCTGAAACAATAACATCTAAAGAAAGTTATGAAGGAAACCATATCAGAAATAACATCTGAAATAAAAAAGCAAATAATACGTAAAATAAAAGAAGTGCTAAGTGCTTCTAAAGAAGACACTGATGAAAATAGAATAGAATAGAAAAATGATGGAATCCTTGAATGAACAACAGAGGAAAAAAATGAAGTGCATGAAACAGATTCAAAGGGATCTGTAGGAAATTAAAACCTACATCACAAGCTGGCAAAACTGATTAAAAGTGAAAATAGAATTTCAAACCTTGAAGATGCCATTGCAGCTAGTGAAGAGGTTACAAAAGGGTTGTTAAAAACAACTAGGATGCAGGGAAAAATAATTCAACATCTCCAAGATGGTGCAAAGATGTACAATTTAAGAGTAATTTTAGGCATCAATGAGAAAGAAGGAGTCCATACAAGTGATATAAAATGAATATGGGCAAAATTGATATCAGAAAACTTCCCAAATGTGGGGAAACGGTTTGACAGTCAGTAATGGAAGCATATAGAACTCCAAATAACATCAACACAAATAAAAGCACACCCAGACATACAATAATCAAGATCCCACATTTTCAGCACAGGAGTAGCATACTAAAAGCTGTTAGAGAAAAGAAACCGATCACATTTAAAGGAAAATGGATTAGAATAATGCCAGACTTCTCTTCGCAAACCATCAAGTAAAAAGCATGGAGCAAAATACGTGCAGTCTTACAAGAAAACAAATTCCAACCCAAATTGATATACCCTGCAAAACTCTCTTTCAAGTATAATGGAGAAGTTAAATATTTCCATGATCCCCCCCCCAAAAAAAAATCTAAAGAATTTCATGACAGCAAAGCCAACCTTGCACAAACTACTAAAAGAAATTCTAGATAGGGACCAAAATGACCTTAACTGTATGAATGAGGATGGAAAGAATCCGCCAAATAGGGAAACTAATTAAGCACAAGAGAAAAAGAGGTGTACAACAGCAGGAAAATAACATACCAAGCATAAGTCATTACATTTCCAATATAACCATCAAAGTAAATGGGCTCAATTTATGAAACAAAAAATAGAGGTGCTTCACTGAACGCTTTCCTTTCATCTTCCATTTCCAGGCACTTGGTCATCATGGTTTACAGTGCAGTCATGGCCAAGTCCAAGAAGCACACAACCAGTCAGAAACATGGTACAGAAATTGCATCAAAGAGCCTCAGTGACAAAGATATAAATCTCTGAAGGGGGTAAATCCCAAGCTCCTTGGGAACATGTGCTTTGCCATGTTTACATTTGTTTGTATTTCTTCTTCTGGAAAGTATAAATTCATCCAGATGTCTAGTTTTGGATTGTGTCTTTAAATTTTGGGGGCCTGATTTTTTAAATTCTTTATATGTTCTATATTTATTTCTTTGTCTGTTTGTTTATTTACTTATGTATTGAACTGGGTATTGAATTCAGGCCCTTGCACTTTCCAGGCAAGTGCTTAATCTACAGAGCTATCTTCCCAGCCCAATAGGAGGTCTTTGTCAGAAGGACAGTTGACTATGTTTTTTTCAGTTTGTGGGTTTCCTTTTTACTCTGTTGGTAATTTCTTTTGAAGTGCAAAGCTTCTCAAAAAGGTGAGATCCCGGTTGTTGATTCTTTGAAGTTTTTCCAAGCACACTGGTTTTTATTTAAGAAGCTCTGTCTAATGTTATATCTTTATGATTTTTACCTGCAGGAGTTTTTTTAATGCTTAAATATTTGATCCCTTTTGACTATAGCTTAGTGCATGGTAATATACATGGATCTAATTTATTCTTTGGCATGTGAAAAGTCAGTTTTTAAGGCACCATTTGTTCAAAAGGCTATCTTTTTTCCAATAAACATATTTGGCTCCTTTGTTAAAGATAAGAGGGCTGGGTATGTTTTTAGTTGCGTCTGCATCTTCAAATCTGTTCCACTGATCTTTATGTCATACTGATTTTGAAATGAAGATTTATAGTAAAATTTCATGTCAGTGATTGTGATGTCTCCAGACATTCCTTTGTTTCACTGGATTGCTATTAGGTCTCTTCAGACTCCAGAGAAATTTTAGGAATATTTTCTCTGTCTTTGTGAGAAGTATATGCAGGTATTTTAATTGGCATTTCATTGGATCTGTATAACAACTTTGGGCTTATGGGCATTTTCACAATGTTGGTTCTTCTTATCCTGGAGCAAGGAATATCTTTCTATTTTCTGAAATATTCAATCTCTTTGCTCCACATACTGTAATTTTCATTGCAGAAATGTTTACTTCCTTTGTGAAATTGATTCCTATATTTTTCAGATTTTTAGATATTATTGTGAAAGGCATAGTTTCTCTAATTTCTCTCTCAATGTATTCATTTTTTGAATGCAAAACTGCTTAGGATTTCTGAGTGTAGAGTTTGTATCCTTCTACATTACTGAATTTGTTTAGTAAGTATACAAGTCTCTTATTGAAATTTTAGAGGTTTTCTACGTGCAGTATCATGTTACCTGCAAATAATGATGATTTCACTTCTTTTCCAGTGTTCCTTTTATTTCTCTCCATTGACTAATTGCTCTGGCTAATGTTTCCAGGACTGTATTAAATAGGAGTGGAAACAGTGGACATCTTGTCATCATCCTGATTTTAAAGTGAAAGCTTTCATTTTTCACCATTTAATATGATGTTGACTATTTGTATCTCATAGGTGGCATTTGTCAGCTTAAGATATAGACCATCAGTTCTGATTTTCTATAGAGTTTATGTCATAAATGAGTGTAGGAATTTCCCAAAAAGCTTTTCTGCATCTATTGAGATGATCATGTGGTTTTTTTTCTTTGTCTCTGTTAGTGTGATGTAATAATGTGTGGATTTGCTTATATTGAACCATTCCTGCATTCCCGGGATGATTGCTGTGTGTGTATATGATGTATAACCTTGTTTAACATATGTGACATTCTGTTTTCTAATATTTCATTGAGGATTTTTGCATCTGAAAAAGAGAACTAAAAGCCAAACTCCCTAATTAACATAGATGATTACGCTAGTCAAAGTTCCCTTTACAATTGTATTATTGCTCATTTGATTTCTCGTGTCTGTTAAAATTTATCTTATGTATGAGGGAGTTCCTAAATTGAGTACATATATATTTATAATTGTCATGTCTTGGCATTTTCTACTAACAAGCAGATAGTGAGCTTCGTTATCTCTGAAAAATTTTTGGTATGAAGATAATTTTGTCAGCAACCAGAATAGATGCCCCTGTTCTTTTCTGAGTTTTCTTGCATGGTGTATTTTTTTTTCCCCAATCTTTTGACATTCACTCTGTGAACTTCTTTTGCAATTAATTGTTTTTTCTATACAGCTTATTCTTTGATATTTTTCTTTTTGTTAATTGATTTGCCAGTCTGTTTCTTTTGATGTTTGAATTAAAGTAGTTTATTTTGGTGGTTATAACTGATATGTATTGGCTTGATTTTTCATATTTGGCTGCTATGGGTTCCAACATTTATTACTTGCTCTGTTTGGTAATTCTTTTCAGTTGTTGTTCTTAATGTTGCGGTTGTTTCTGTGCCTTTCTGGAATATCTATCAGGATGATTTGTAGGGCTGGTTTTGTGGTGATTAATTTTTCAGTTATTTTTTGTCATGGAAGAATCTTATGTTATCATTAAATTTGATGAATGGTTTTACAGGGTACAGCAAACTGTGTTCACAGGTGTTTATTTGGGTTTTTTTTTTTGTTTGTTTGTTTTCTTTTTTTTTTCAGGACCTGAAATACTTGACTCCAAACTCTTCTTGATTTGTTGGTTTCTGTTGAAAAAAAAATGCTTTGATTTTGATGGATTTTTTTAATTATTATTACAATGCACATTATTGTCTTCATAGTACTTGTTCTGAGTACAAGATGCAAACATGATAACTTTTATAAACACGGTTGATACAAATATTTCTTCTTATTGAACTGAGAGAAAGTAGTTATATACACAGTCTAGTATGCCACAATCATAGTGGGTTACTGGCAAAACTGGTAATGTTCAAAGCTTTTGATTTAAGTCTTTTACAATTCAGCATACTAATATACCTTTACTTTTTATGCCTCATGATTAAGCTTTTCTTCTGAGTAGTTAAAGGCAAGTTAAAGCAAGATGTATATAATAAAACATGTAGCTTTTGTATCTCTCAAGGTCAGGCAAATCTCAGGATTTAGCTTGAAATCATGTACAGTGCTTTGTAGAACTGTTGTCGTTGTCAGCCATCTGGATGAGTCATGGCTGTTACTTGATCAGCTTGCTCCCTGTGAAAGCCTAAGAAAATGTTTTCTCTCTGGGTGACTCTCCTTAGGTACACAATACATAGTCAATCTCAAGCCCTTTCCTCTGTGGTGCCATAAACTCCTTGAACAGAAAAACTGGGACACTACTGTGTTATAGGATGTTAACAGCACTGGTTCCTTTATGTCCTGAGTCCTTGATAACTTTGAAGGGCTACTGTCAAAATATTGCCATCCTTGTAACCCTTTTATTTATCTAATATTTGGTCGGTAACTTTACATTCTTAACTTTCCAGGAGAGAAGATTTGTGATACTATTAATCTATCACATATGTACCTGAGTTTAATATCACTGTCTCTCTGAATATCAAATGTCTTGACTTAAATTGAAATCGGTATTTCCATTGATCATTCATGTTCTAAGAAGTCCCTGTAGAATGTGATCAAAACAATTAGACATTTTTATACAGAAATTTAGAAATCTAAGCATGTACAAAATTGTAGTCAGTCAATCCTATGGCATTTTTCCTAGTCTCTTATTCTCTTTTAATACCATTTTTGTTTTTTTGTAAAACAACCATTTACTTGAGAGTATAGCAATAATTGAAATTAAAATAGAAGTGGCACACATCTAAAAGACCACAATTTCATGCATTCCAAGAATAGTTTTAGTGCTACACATTGCCATGTTAAGTGCGAAAAACCTGTTCGAAACTCATAGGAGCATTGTCTAATTCACGGTTTGTGTATTAGTACTTGTTTATTCTCCTACTATACTTTTTATATTTTCTGTTTGTAGTCTCCACATTGTTTAGCCCTTATGTTCTTGATTTGCATTGAGCTGTGTTATGCTTTTCAATTTTTATTTATTCTGTTGAGTTCTTACACTAGAGATGTAGGTCTGGTTTATTTCACTTAAGATTATGTCTGCAAGATGCATCCATTTATATATGAAGTCTTTTAGTTGATCATTCTTTTTAGCTGAGTAATATTCCATTGCATAAAAGTACCACATCTTTTTCAACCATTCTTCATAGCATGGGCATTTTGGTTGTTTCCAAGATTTGGTGATCACAAATTGTGCTGCTATAAGCATAGTTGAACAGATATCACTATGATATAATGTTTTCAGGGTTTTTTTGTTTTGTTTTGGTCGAACCAGGGATCAAACTCAGGACCTTGAACTTGGCAGGCAAGCACTTGTACCCTTGAGCTATCTTCCCAACCCCGATGTTTTCAGTTCTTAACGGAAAGTTGCCTATAAGGGCATAGGTGGAATGAATGGTAGTTCCAGTTCTAGTTTTATAAGGCTTTTTCAAACTGGTTTCCACAATGGTTGCAATAGTCTTCATTCCCAGAAGCAGTGGAGCTTTTGTCTGTCAATACAGGCCCTCCAATATTTGTTGATGATTGAGTACTTTATGATAACGATTCTTTCTAGAGTCAGTCTGAGTGTTATTTTAATTTTCATTTCATGGATGGCAAGGGTTGTGGAGCATTTCTTCGTGTTTTCATGGGCTTATAAAATTTGTTTCACTGTAAAGTGAGTGTTCATCTCAAATTTCCATTTCTAGATTGTGTCTTTGAATTTGGGACCATAATGTTTTATAGTTCTTTATAAATTCTAGGTGGAAGACCTTTGTCTGAATACTTATTAGTTATTCTTTTAATTTGTGGTTTGTCTTTTCTCTCTATTGATAATTACTTTTGATGTGTAAAAACTTCTTATTCAGAGGAGGACCTATTTGATAATTCTTTCCAGTATTGAACATGCATTTTGATTTTGTTCATGAACTGTTTGCCTACCCTGATGTCTTCAAAATTTCCTCCCACTTTCTCTTGCATGATATTTCGTGTTTCTCTTTTAATATTTATATCTTTAACCTATTTTGATCTTAGTTCATTGCATGATGATAGGCCTGGGTAATTTTTTGTCTTCAGCATACAAAGAGGCATTTTTTCCAGCACAATTTGGTAAGCAGTCTGTCTTTATACCTATAAATATGTTTGGCCACTATGTCAAAACTGAAGTGACTGAGTGTGTTTGCATTTCCATCTGCATCATCTAAGCCATACCACTGATCCTCAGATTTTTTTTTTTTTTTTTTTTTCCAATACCGGGCTGACTTTATCACTGTAGTTTTGTAGTATAAATTTAGGCAACAAGTTGTAATGTCTCCTGTCTTATCTTTGCTGACCAGAATTGTCTTTGCTATTCTAAGTATTTTCTGTTTCAAAATAAATTTTAAGAATAGAATTTGCAGGTCTGTGAGGTATGTTGGTGGTATTTTGATACAGACTGCATCAAATTTGTATAACAGTTTAGCGAATATGGCAATCTTCACAATAGTGGCTCTTTCTATCCAGGAGCAGGAAATACTTTTCCATTTTCTGAAATCATCTATGATCTGTTTTTGTCAGAGTACTGTAGTTTTCATTGGCAAGATCTTTTACTTCTTTAGTTAGTGTAATACTAGGTATTTTATATTCTGTGGTGCTATTATAAAAGATAATGTATCTTTAATTGCTCCCATGGTGTTTGCTATCTGTGTAAAGGAAGCTATTGACTTTTGTGTATTGACTTTGTATCCTGCTATGCCACTGAATTTGAAATTAATTCTCATAGCTTCTTGGTAGAGTATTTTGGGTTTTCCAAGTAGAGTACCATGTCATCTGCAAATAATGATAGTTAACTTATTGTTCACCTATTCTTATTATTTTATTTCTCTCTCTTGTCTAATGGTTCTAGTGAATGATTTAAGAAATATATTGAAAGAAGTGGTGATAGAGCACATCCTTGTCTTGCACCAGATCTGAGAGTAAAAGTCTGCACCTTTTCCCCATTTAAAATTATGTTATCCATTGGATTGTGATAGATGGCTTTTGTCAAATTGAGATAGAGTCCATTTATTCGAATTTTCTGCAGAATTTTGAACATGCATAAGTGTTGGACTTGATGAAAACCCCTTCTGCATCAACTGCAATGATCGTGGGTTTTTTGGATTTGGCTCCATTGATACAGAGTATTGTGTTTATAGATTTGCATAAGGTGAACCTTCCTGCATTCCTTGGAAATTCCCACCTGGTCATGATGAAAAATCTTAATGATATTTTTGTATTTTATTTAGATAAGATTTTCTTGAGGATTTCTGCATCTATTTTCATTAATAAGTTTAACCTACAGCTCTCTTTTTTCATTGCATCTTTCTCTAATTTGGTATTAGTATAGTACTTGCCCCCAGGAACATTTTTGGGAAAATTGTTTCCTCTTCAATGGCATTGAATAGTTTGAGGAGTACTGGGATTATGTCTTCTGTAAATTTCTTGTAGAATTCAGTTAGGAATCCATCAGGACATGCATTTTCATTTTCAGGTTTGCTTTTTATTACATTTTGTATTTCACTGGTTGTTGTTGGACTAGTCAGAGTTCTTATATCTTATTGATTCAGTTTTGATAAAGTGTACATTGAGAGGGTTTTGTCCATTTCATCTCTTTCTTCACTTCTGTGAGAGTAAAGATTCTCAAAGTAACTACAGTGATCTTCTGGATCTCCAGTGGGTCTGTAGCAATGCCATGCTTTTCATTCCTTACTGCTTGAATTTGAGATTTTTCTTTCCTCTTTTTGATGGGGCTACCTAGGAGCTTCTCCATTTTGTTTAATCTTTCAAAGAGCCAGCTTTGCGATATAATAATTTTTTGTATTGCTTTCTTCGTCTCAATTGAATTAATCTCTGCTCTAATTTTATAATTTCATCTCTTGTTTGGGATTTGGGTTTGGTTTACTCTACCTTTTCTAGATTATCTAGTTGTAGCCTTAGGATATTTATTATTTCACATTCTGTTTTCTTAATGTGTGAGTTCAGAGCTATAAATTTCTCTCTAAGATCTGCTTTTATTGCGTCCCATAAATTCTGGTAGGTTGTGCTTGAATTTCATTAAATTGTAAATATCATTTAATTTTTTGTTTACTTTCCTTGGTGACCTATTGATTGTTGAGTAAGGTGTTGTTTAATTTCCATGTATTTCTTGTTCTTTTGTTGTGTCTTCTGTCCTTTATTTGCAGTTTCATTGCACTACGGTCAGATAATAGGCATGGGATAATTTCTGCTTTCTTGCATATGACATATGGATTAATGTATACGCTATGACCTATGGATTAATGTATAGTCTATTCTAGAAAATTTCCCATGTGCAGCTGAAAAATATGTACATTAAAGAGTGGTTGGGTTGAACACTCTGCATATGTCCACTAAGTCCAGTTGTTCCAAATTATATTTCTCTTCTCCTACTTTGCAAGGTTTTTGTCTGCTGGACTTATCTCTTCATGATAAATGGGTGTTAAGGTCTCCTGGTAAGATTGCGGTATTTGATATTAGATTTTTCATGTTCGTTAAATTTGTCTTATGTAGCTTGTTGCTCCCATTCTGGGTGTGTATTTATTTATGAGTGTTACCACTTCGTCTTGTATTTTCCTCCTGAGCAGTATAGTGACTGTCTTTATTTTGTTTGACAAAACCTGGGTTGAAGTTCAGACTATCTGAAAACAGGATTGCTAACCCCGCTATTTATGAGTGCTGGTGCATGGAGTAGTGTTTACATCATTTAACTTTCAGCCTATGAATTTCTTTATGA
This sequence comes from Myocastor coypus, assembly GCA_004027025.1. Taxonomy (NCBI): domain Eukaryota; kingdom Metazoa; phylum Chordata; class Mammalia; order Rodentia; family Myocastoridae; genus Myocastor; species Myocastor coypus. The sequence continues at coordinate 29,191 of PVJA010001360.1, forward strand.
GTTAAGTTTCGTTCGTATATAAAACATATTGTTGGATGTTGCTTAATAATTCACTATGCCAGTCTTTTTCCTTTTGTTGGAGAGTTAAGTCCATTTACATTAATGCTTATAAATGAAATTTAATGACTTACATTTGACATATTTTTTAACCTAGTATTGTTTTTCCATTTTTCTCTTGATTTAATTGATAGTCCTACTTGGTGGGTTCTTTCTCTTCTCATTTGTGAAATATGAATTATTTTGGTCACTCTTCGAAGTATCTTCTAGTAGTCAGTTTAAGCTTAGCTTTGTCGCTGTGAATTTGCTTAGTTGCTTTTGTTATGGAAGTATTTCACTTGTGTATGAAACTTGAAAGGTCGCTTTCAGGGTATAGCAGTCTGGGTTGGAATTTGTTTTCATAGAGGACGTTAAATACTGCTCCACACTGTTCTTCACTTCATGGATTGTGAAGAGTAATCTGCCATAATTATGATGGGCTGTTCTCTAAATATAATCTGTTTCATTTGTCTAGTGTCTTTTAGTATACTATTATTGTGTTCAATTTCTGGAACATTGACTATTATATGTCAGAGTGTGTTTTTAGCTGGGTTGATGTTATGTGAAGTTCTGCACGCTTCAGTTAACTGAATGTCATGTTGTTTTCTCATATTTGGGAAGTTTTCTGCTATTGTTTATGTCTATATTCTTTTTATATCATTTGTACTGACTCCTTTCTCATTTATGCCTATTAATCTCACATTGCTTATCTTTGCATCATCTTGCAGATGTTGAATTATTTTTCCTGATTCCTGTTTATTTTTAAAAGATCCTTTCTTATCTTTTCACTAGGTACAAATGCGTCTTCAAGATCTGAAACTCTATTTTCATTTACATTCATAGGGTGTTGACAGCTTGTGACTGAGATTTTATTTTCCTGTGTATCTCTTTGAAACTGTTTCATGAGGTCTATTTCTGTCCTATGAGGCTCATTCAGGGAATCCATCAGTTTTATATTTTCCTGTAATTTTTTTATGAACGTCTTCTTTAGAAGCAATTGTTAATTTTTTCATTATAATTATCTTTCTTTTTAACTTCAGAGCTCATTTGTGATCTCATTTACTCTCTACCATTTTGTAGTTGCTCCTTTACTTCAGATGCTATTAATTCAGATGTCTTTTTTTTTAACTTCAGAGATTATTTCTGATCTACTTTCCTCTATAGTTTTCTGAAGTTGTTTTATTTTTTTGTTGTTGTTTTGTTTTGTTTTTTCTTCAAACACTATTAATCCAGAGACTTTTGTTTTTCCTTCAGAGGATATTTCTGATCTGAGCTCCTCTATATGTGTCTACCTTTGTTTCTTTACTTCAGAGGCTATTAATTCAGAGATTTCTGTTGTGCAATTTTCAGTGTCTTCTAAGTTAGGGTCTCCTGCATTTATTCTGAGTTGGCTTGGAGCCTGAAATTGCATCTTGCCCCTTCTCTTTGTGATTGTGTATAGCACTGTCCTTTGGTCTTGGCTGTAGAGCTCTGGTGCAGTTATACAGTAAGCACTTACTGAAATTGCTGTCCGGATTGACCAAGTTGGAACTTGCCTAGATGTGCTGGCTGGATCTGTCTCCTGCATTCCACTTTTTCCTGCTGCTGCTAGTGAAACTCAGACTTAGTGCATGCATTCAGTTAAGGATATTTCCACCAGCCCACACCCACTGGACACTTCCCTGCCCAGAGTCAAGCAAAAGGTGCTTGTAAGTACTTATGCAGACCTCAGAACAGGCATCTCCTGTGGAACCCTGCATCAATATTCTCCACAGAGAGGCTGTGTTCAGACCTTCCCAGCTAATCTACGAACTGAACATCTTGCTAGAGGAGCACAGCAGGTTCACTTCCAGTGGCAGCAACAGGAAGAAGCAGAGGACAGCAGCCACTTCCATCCAGGCAACCTGGACAAGTTCCAACTTGGTTGATATGGAACTGAATTTCAATAAGTGCTAACCGCACAACTGTACGAGAGCTCTACACCAAAGGACAAAGGACAGTGCTATTTAAAATGACAAAGAGAAGGAGGAAGACGCAATATCAGGCCCTAAACACAGCCAGTATAAATGCAGAAAAAAATGGAAATCACAAAATTCAAATCTCTGAATTAATAGCATCTGAGATAATGAAACAAATGCGGACAAGTATAGAGGAGTTCAGATCAAAAATAACTTCTGAAGTAAGAAAAGAAAAATCTGAATTAATACTGTCTGAAGTAAAAAAAAAATGCAGAAAAGAATAGAGGAAAGTAGAACAAAAATAACCTCTGAGGTAAGAAAAAAAGACACTTCTGAATTAATAGTGTGTGAAGTAAAGGAACAATTGCAAACATCAGATCAGAAATAACCTCCAAAATAAAAAAGAAAGGATAACTATGATGAAATAATTAATAAATGCTTCTAAAGAAGACATTGCTAAAAATTAAAGGAGAAGAGAAAAATAATGGAATCCTCAAATGAGCAATATAGGAAAAAAATAGGCCGCATTCATCACTTTCAAAGAGACATACAGGAAAATAAAATCAATCACAAGGTGACAACACCATATGCACAAAAGTGAAGATAGAGTTGCAGAGCTTGAAGATATAGTCACAGCTAGTCAAAAGTTAAGAAAGGATCTCTTAAAAGCAACTATGGTGCAAGAAATAAATAATTGAACATCTGCAAGTTGATGCAAAGATAAACAACGTGAGATTAATAGGCATCAATGTGTAAGGAGCCAATACAAAGTATATAGAAAGAATATGGGCAGCCATAATAGCAAAAAAACTTCCCAAATATGAAAACACAACCTGATGAATGAACTGCAGTGCGTCTAAGGAGAGTCACCCAGAGAAAAACATTCTCTCAGGCTTTCACAGAAAG
>PVJA010001360.1:32169-43435 GCA_004027025.1 Myocastor coypus
ACTTGCCCTTGACCACCCAGCAAGAAAAAAAAAAATCCTTAATTACAATGCATGAAACGCAGAGCTAGATTGGTGAGATGAGCTTTAGGAGGCTTAAATTCAATAGCCTCCAACATCACTAGCTTCACTGGTGGCCCACTGCAATTGCAAAACCTTTGACTGTGTATTCATCTGCTTCCTCTTAGTCCAAAGAGAAGTATATTCTTTTCCTTTTTTATTTTATTTTTCCTAAGCAACATCAATAGGGAGGTGGGTCATGCCCTCACACTGTATTCTGTAGAATGACTGTGAGGACAATATGCAATATGTCATCTTTCAAAGAAAAGAGAGGGGAAAAGAAAAAAAAAGTAATGTGGATTTAGAAAGGTTAATGTTTAATTGTTTGATCAATCTTATATACCTATATGTATTAATCTAAACTGATCTGATGATGAAAATATGTAATATAACCATTGTTAAATTTAAACGATAAAAAATTGAAACAAAAAAGAGGAATTTAAATTATTATTATTTATATAAGACATGATAATCTACTTAAAAGATCTGAAAAATTTCATGAAGCTACTAGAATTAACTAAAAAATTCAGTAGCATAGCAGGATACAAAGTCACCACAAGAAAATCAACAGCATTCCTTTACACAGATAAAAAACTCACTGAGAGAGAAATTAGAGAAACAATAGTTTCTACAATCGCAGCAAAAAAAAAAAAAAAAAAAAAAAAACTTGGGAATTGACCTCTCTAAAGATGTGAAATACTTATTCAATGAAAAATACAGTACTCTATAAAAATGGATCATAGAGGATTTCATAGAATGCAAAGATATTCTCTGCTCCTGGATAGGAAGAACCAACATTGTGAAGATAGCCATACTCCCTAAATTGATATGGAGATTTAATGCCATCCCTAGAAAATTACCATCAACATATGACACAGACCTGGAGAAATAATTCTTAAATATTTTTTGGAATCAAAATGCCTAGAAGTGCAAAGGCAATTCTAGGTAATAAAGACAAGGCAGGAAGCATTGCAATTCCTGACATAAATTTATCTTTAAAATCTACATTGATAAAATCAACATGGCATTGGAAAAAGAGAGAACTGAGGGTCAATGGAATAGGTTAGAAGATACGGAAGCAAATACAAACACCCTCAGCCACCTTATCTTCGACAAAGAGGCCAAATGTATTAACTGGAAGAAAGATAGCCTCTTTAGCAAGTGGTGCTGGAAAAACTGGCTATCCACATGCTGAAAAATTAAACTTGACGCAGGTCTATTACCATGCACTAAAATAAAGTAAAAATGTAATAAAGAACTAAAAAATAAAAGAGAAACCTCCTGGTAGGAAAAATGGGAGAAAATACTGAAGAAATCAGGGTAGGCAAAGAGTTCATGGACAAAAACAAAAAAACTCATTTAACACTTGAAAGAATCAACAACTGGTATCTTATCCAGTTAAGATGTTTTTCACCTCCAAAGAAACTAACAACAGAGTATAAAGACAATGCACAAATTTCAAAAATATTTTAACCAATAAGTTCCCAGAGAAAACCTTCTATCTACAAATTATAAAGAACTAAAAATCATTAGCTTCCCAAAATTCAAAGACCCAATCCAGAAAAGGGCATCTGAGATGAACACATGATTCTAAAATAAAGAATTTCAACAACCTTATAAATACAAAAAGAAATGCTTCACATCCCTATCCATTTGCCTATGAAAGAAATTACCAAAAAAAAAAAAAAAAATTACCACCAGATTTAAAAGACCAGTCACAAATTTTGAAAAAATCTTATAAGTACTCAGACAGTAATCTTCTATCTATAATGTATGCAGAACTAAAAATATTATGATTCCAAATTTCAGGGGCCAGGTGGGATGGCTCAGTGGTCTAAAGCACCTGCTTGGGGAAGCTTGGGTGGCTTCAGGGACCGCGGTTCGATCCCTGGCACCACATGCTGTGCCAGCCCTGCCCTCGGGGTGGGCTGAGCCGGCCATGAAAATGAGTGAATAAACAAACAAAGGTTCTGAAACAAGAAAAAAAATAATAAATAAAATAAAAAATTATATAAAGAAAAAAAAATTTCAAATACCTGATCGAGAAATGGTCACTTAGATAAACACACATTTCTTAGAGAAATAAATACTAGAAGCTTTTTAATACATGAAGAAATGGTCCACATTGCTAGCCATCTGTAAAATGCTAATTAATGCAACAGTTATATACCATCTCACCCCAGAAAGAATGGCTATGAAAAGAATTTAACCAACAATAAACATTGGAGTTGCAGTGGGGGAAAATAAATCCTTCTCCTTTGTTGGTGGAAAGGCAGACTGGTGCAACCATTATGAAAACCAGTGTGGAGGAGCCTTAACAATCGAGGACTAGAAATCCCATTCAACCCAGCTATCCCTCTACTTTGAATTTTCCTACAAAACCTGAAAACATCATATTATAGTGATGTTTGTGCTTCTATGTTTATAGTAGCACAATTTGTGTTTGGCAATTCTTGGAAACAACCATAAAGCCGGTCACCTGAATAATGGTTGAAAAAGATATGGTGTTTTATACAATTGGATATACTCAGGCATAAAGAATAATAAACTTGAAGCCTTCATGTAGAAGTTCATGTATCTTCCACATGTACTTGTAAGTGAAACAAGCCAGACTTATATGTGTAAATTTCATATAGTCTCCCCAGTGTAGCATATTGCTCCTTCTCTTCGTCATTTTGTATAGCACTGTCCTATGCCCTTTTCTGTAGAACTTTGGTGCAATTGTGCTTTTAGAACCTACTAGAATTTGTGTCCAGTTGTACCAAGTTTGGACTTGTCTAGATGTGCCTGCCTGGGTCTGGCTGCTGTGCTCAGCTTCTTTCTGCTGTAGCCCATGGCAGAGAACCCACCATGCTCCTCTTGCTAGGCATTCATCTCTTGCATTAGGTGGGAGTTTCTCGCTCCTAGCGTCTCTGTAGGAAATTTTGCTGCACAAGAAATTCTGGTATGGATGGAAAAGTTCTAATCCTGGCACACAGGCAAATTTTTCTTCCTACACACATGCTGGTCCTGGCATCTGGGCCAAAATTTTAAATTTATTTATTTTACATAAGAATTTTATTTATACACACACAAACAAAAAATTCAAAGTGGTCCTTAAACTATGAGCTGTTACTGGGACTATGGACAAATCCCCCAAACTTTTAGAGAAGGAAAGGAAACGTATTAGTCTAACAAATGCTCTTTTTTCATACACACAAAAGTTTTATTTATTTGTTCAAAGTAACCAGTGTTATAGATACAAAACAAAACCCCAAAACTCCCCCAAATACTCAAATACTACTTTCAAAACTGACATGCTAAACTTGATTTTCATTAGAATATATATATATATATATATATATATATATATATATATATATATATATAGTAAGTCATTGAACCTCATCTTCTGGACAAAAATTTCAAGTTACTCTCTCTTAATAAAAAGCAATTATGATTTGAGGACATTTTATATTTGCCTCTTTTGCCAGCACCAAATCAGCCACATCTGAACCTTTCCATTTCATCGGAAACATCAATTCTCTGCGATTATTCGTATATGTTCCCCTATAATGTAGGTGTGGTTCTATAAATTGTAGTTTTAATATGACTCATCTACAGCCTTAACCCCTTCCTGCTCTATGTGGATTGCATTGGTTTAGTGACTATGACATTAATGAACAAATTTCAAAGGGTAGTCTAGTTACTCTTCCTTGTTCTAATCTTTTTTCTTTTAATTTTATTTTCACCACTTTCTTAGAAAGCATTTGTCTTATTTACTTTCCTTTGGCTGTTGGAGATAAAATACCTGATGCCCAAAATTAAAGAAGGAATGCTTTATTTAGCGCACAGTTACTGGAGGTTCTAGTTCATACTCTTACTGAACTGGCTGTAAAGCATTTGGAATCTTTACATGGCTGCAGAAAATAGCTAAGATGAAAGGGAAGGGCAGCAGCAATGGCAGCTTCCAACCTTTCCCTTCCTTACATTGTAATGCAGACTTCTCATCCCAGGGCAGGTATACCACCCACACCCACAATGCCAGCATTGGATCATCAATTAATCAGAAACTTTAGAAGCTGCCCTGTGGCTGAATTAGGCTTTTGGAGAACAACTGGACACAAATCCTATTTTCCCTGAGGCCCCACCAAAATCTCATGCATACCCCTTTACGCAAAGAAAATTTCAGTTCCTGTCTAAGAGTTGTCATAGGCCTAACCAGTTCAGCATTGGTCAAAAGTTCTAGTCCCATGTCTCCTCCAAAATCTTAGATAAACTCTTAGGTGTGAAGCCCTATATGAATGTAAAGTTACATATCTCCAACACTCAATGTCAGGAGAAAAACCATTACCATTCCAAAAGGTACAAACAGCAGAAATGAGACCAAACAAGGCCAAAATCCAGATGGACAAATCTTTTTTTTTTTTTTCTTTTTTGAGAAATGGTGCTTGCCATGCAAGTGCTTATTCTACCGAGATATCTCCTCAGGTCCTCACAAGGACAAATCATAAGTCCTGTAGTTCCATATGCAACATCTGAAGCAATCTGTGGCAAATTGCAAGTTTTCCATGGCTCCACCTTGGTGGAACTTATACTGGTTGAAGTTCCCATGGCTTCTTCTAGGGCTAGCTTTACTCCCTTCTTACAGCTTTACTCAGACAATCCATGTTCCTGGATTTTCCAAACTTCTGGAATTTTCACTGCACTGTATACTTCTCACTCAAGCTTCACACACTATCCTCCCATGGGCACACTGTCTGACTTGCCAGGTCTTCTTGTGAAATGTCGATGAAAGGTGCCTTAATCTGAGAAGTCCTACATGTACCTAAAACCAGCACCACATAGATGATGATAATGTCTGCTGCCACCTGGAGCAGTAGTCAGGCTTATTTATCTCTTGGCTGTAGGGATAGAGTTCCTGGATTGATGAGAACTCTGAGCCTGATTCTGAGGAAGAAATTCCATATGTTGCAACCATTCTGGGACCTGGTTGGCTGCTGTCATTCTCAAACATGGCCCTCTGTGGGACCAAGTTGCACCTTTGCAGTTTGAGGCTACAAATGGTGGAGATGTATTCCTTGTGATGCTCTCAGACCATCTTTTCAATTCTCCTGTTCCATTTCAGTAATAGAGATATTTTCAACTGTATTTTGTAGCCCACTGCTTTATAGATTCCTGCTTTCAGGACAAACTTACAATTTAAATTATAGTTCTAAGTTCTTTACTTTTGATTTTCAACATAAATCTTACTAAAATTTTCCATCAACAGCCACACCTCTGCCTCAACATTCGACTGCCTTGAAATTTCTTATGTAGGATTAATCTGTCTGCCACATCCCATAACAGAATTTCTGGAGTCCAACAACCAATGCAGTCATTCTTCTTAAAAGAAAGTTCTCCAGCCTAGTCTTTATAGGTAGGATTTCTATGAGCCTTCTGGTCTTCTGAGCTCTGGCCAGGATCTCACACACAGAACAGCTGAAGTCATCCTGGCACTTCTCTTGTAGGAAACATCTCCAAACCTTTACTATTGCTTACCATAAACGATTCTCAAAAGCTTATATATAGTCCACATGGTCAGGTAGACACAGCAATGAACCCTCTTCTCTGGCATGAAATCCTGTCATAGTTATGTTTTTTTCTAGTTGATGAAGCAAAATACCTGAAGCCAAAAATTAAGGAAGAAAATGTTTATTGTGTTGACTGTGAGTGGAGTTTTTGGTCCATACTTAACTGGCTCTAAAGCAGAGGTAAGCCACTCATGGTGGTGGAAAATAGCAAAGATTGAAGAGAGCGTCAGCAGCTGGAACAGCTAGCTAGGCTCTCTCCATTCTTACATTGTAATGCAGATTAACCTGCACAGGGTAAGTATAGCATTCATGCCCATAATCCCAGCATTGTATCATAAATTAATCATAAAGTCTACAAGCTCCCCATAAAGCTGTCCATAAAGGACAACTAGACACAAACCAGTGCAGCATTATTCATTGGAATGTGCATAACAGAGCTATACGTGTCTCCGATGGCCTCCTACCAGCTCAGCTTTGCAAAGGCACATGGATAACTTCAAGGACAGAGATTGTCCTGTGCACATACATGGCAACCTCTTGCAGGTTCTCTTCTTGGGCTATTCTCCCAAAAATGTGCAAGCATCACATCACACTAAGTGCAGCTGTACTCATGAAACTGGTGAGCACATGCGTTGCCTTTCTTCTAATCTTGAGGCTCACAGGCTCAGCAGGAACAAACTGCTTGATTTCGCTTCCTCTTTGTTGTGCCTTATGTCTAGTTGTCTTGCCAAAGCCTCATGCAGGCACGGGGTGAGGATTTCTATAGATGGAGACTTGACTCATGAATCAATGGGATTATGTGACTTAGTACTGATCTAGAGTCTGATACTTGATCCAACACGATCCAACATGATCCCTGGGATTATGTGTCTTAAGTATTTCTGGCATTATAGGTGTAGCCTAAGGCGGATAGGCTGAGGTGGAGAGCCTGAATGTAATATAAAGAGGAACAGAGGGACAGACCGCAGCTGTTGTTCTCTGCTTCCCTATCTGTTCAGTTGCCTTTGTCAAGATTGTTGCTGTTACACTGGCATTAACTGGATGCTCTTTGCCCTGTTCCATTCGGCCTTGGGCCAGTCGAATATGCACTGAAACCTCCAGTAACTCTGAGCTAATAAACCTTTCCTTCCTTCATTTTGAGGGTCGGGTATTTGTCCCACCAATGAGAGAAGAGTAACTAAGACAAAATTTGGTACCAGAGAAGTGAGGTGATTGCTGTGGCTATACCTGACAATGTGGATTGCAACCTTTTGGGAATGGCTTATCAGAAGAGATAGGAAAGGTTCAGAATGTCAGCTACAAGAAAAGCACTGGAAAAGCTTCACCTGTTCTGTAAAGGAGATTCTGGTCAGAGCTCAGATCTGAGGACTGGATTGAAGCCTGGGTATAAAGAATGGCTTATGAGCAGAGACTGGAAATTTTTGGAGAAATCTTGTACTTGTGAAGAGCTGTAAAAGCTTCAGCTGTTCTGTAGCAGAGATTCTGGTCAGAGCTTAAACCAGAAGACTGACCGAAGGCCTGACTGTAAAGATCAGGCTGAGGAGGGTTCTGCTAAGTAAAAGGATAGCACTGGTCATTGGACTCCAGTTGATTTGTGCTATGGATTGGCTGAAAGTCTGTTGGAATTTTGCTCATACCCAGAGCCTTTGCCTAAGACTGAGATCAAGCACGTCAAACTGATTAATGTTTCAAGAGATACTGCAAAGCAGCCAACAATTGGGGTGTTGGCATGGTTATTACTAGCAGCTTTTAGCCAGATTTATGTTGAAAACCAGCCTTGGGTCAGCCAATTATGGGGTGAAACCTCCCCAAACTGTGAGTTAAATAAGCCTTTCCTTCCTTCATTTTGGGTGTTGGGTATTTGTCCCAGCAAGGAGAGAAAAGTAACTAAGACACCTTGTTTCCAGGGTTTTTATGTTTCATTGAAATAAAAGTTCATAGACTATTCAATGGAAGTGACATGTAACTTTTGAGGTTCTTTTTTTTTTTCAAGAGAAAGGATAAATTATTTGTCTCTTTTTAAGTCTAAATGAAAATAAGTCCAGTAGTGGGGCAAAATTCTATAATGTATAAATACACATAAGCACACTTCACTTAGTGATTATCTTCTGACAGCAACTGTGTGAACCGTCCTGAACATGTGGCTGGCTTCTATCCCCCAGGATTCACCTCACTCTCACTCAGTGGTGGAGTTCACTTGCCAGGGCATTTTATGGGGCTCAGCATACTGGGTGATGTCAGATGATCCAATTACAGTCAGGGGATCAACATTGTTCACACAAAGGCTGTGTTCATTCAGTTCCAGTCAGAGATGCCAGTAGCATGACCAAGTAAATCTAACTAGTACTGAAAAAAATAGTAATAAAAGCTATTGGAAGTCCATCTAAGATATGGCTCCAGGCTTAAACAGATTACGCTGTCAATATCCAATTTGTCAGTTTAGGACAGTATGTGATGCCAGCAAGATAGGGTTTGACCCAGTGTCTTCAGTTTTCTTGTTGATTTTTTTTGTCTTTTTTTTTTTTTTTTTTTTTTTTTTTTTTTTTTTTTTTTTTTTTTTTTTTTTTTTTTTTTTTTTTTTTTTTTTTGAGACAGAGTCTCACTATGCAGTTCAGGCTGACTTTGAGCTCACTTTTATAGCCCAGGCTGGTCTTGAACTCACACTGATCCTCCTACCTCAGCCTGCCGAGTGAGTGCTGGGTTTACAGGCATGCACCACCATGCCCTGCTTCTTGTTGACTTTTACATTTCTGTGTTAAGGGGTCTGAATGACAGACCTATTTTTATTCATCATTACTTCTCCATCTGTATTGTCTTCTATAAACAGAGATTAACATCCTACCTTTTCACCTATCTTAATCAGTGGACTATTAAGAGCCAAAATGTCTTTTTAAACAGCTGCAGGTTGATATGAACACTGTCTTAGAGTGTGGAACCAATAGTTAACAGAAGACTCCAAACCACTAAAAACTTAATGATTTGAAAAACAACGAGGCAGTAACATTCCCTGCACTAGGATGAAATCATATATCAGCTTTTTGAAAAAAAAAAATCTAGTAGGGGCCTGGCAGGATGGCTGAGTGGTCTAAAGTGCCTGCTTAGGGAAGCTTAGGCAGTTGCAGGGACCACGATTCGATCCCCGGCACCACATGCTGTGCCAGCCCTGCCCTCAGGGCAGGCTGAGCCAAACATAAAAATAAATAAATAAGCAAACAAACAAAAGTTCTGAAACAAGAAAAAAAAAAAAAAAAAAAAAAAAAAAAAAAAAAAAAAAAAAAAAAAAAAAAAAAAAAAAAAAAAAAAAAAAAAAAAAAAAAAAAAAAAAAAAAAAAAAAAAAAAAAAAAAAAAAAAAAAAAAAAAAAAAAAAAAAAAAAAAAAAAAAAAAAAAAAAAAAAAAACACTAGTAGGGAAAATGACCTCATCAAGTTTTTAATCTGGACACTTTCTTTTCTGTGGGTTTGCTTTTCTGTGTGTAATTAAATGAAAATGTAAGAATAACTGGAGAATGATACAATCCTGCTCAAGTAATTTCTCGTTGCCCAGATCAGACTCAGTAATCCTCCTATTTTCAGCCTCCCAAGCACTAGGATTGCAGGCACATGCCACCATGCCCAGCCTCAGCCACCATTCAGTGCACTCCTGGGGCAAGGCTTGCACATCATACTGGGGGTGGAACACTGGCCGCAGAGTCTTCTGAGCAGGCTCTTTAGTTCAATGAGCTATCTGGCCGTTCCTTATTAGGGAAACTTAAAATCTTTAAGTTCTTTGTTGTTCAGACCCCAAAACAAAATGAGATGCAAAAATGCCTGAGTGTAGTTGAAATAATAATATAATGTGTAGGCATAAAAGGAATTGCCTGTGTTAAATCTTGTTAGGATTAAAGTTAAAAATCTATTACTGAAATCTCCCTACTACTGAATAAATGAATGAGAAGCAAACACTCACTGGCTTCACTAAATCAACATCTTTGTATTGACGAATTTTATAATCTATGTCATTGCAGATTTTGTTGCAAATTTGAGGTTGACTGGAATATAAATTGTGAGCACTTCTATCGATCCGATGAAAAATAATCTCATTGTATAAATATGCCTGTTATTAGCTGTAAGCTATAATGTCTGATTTTCTATTGCATGTCTTTAATTTGTCTCATTTTTTAATTTGGATTGAAAATGCCCTGAAAGTGTTATGCTTTTAAAGTGTAATCACTAATGGCATTTTCTGTATTAGTACATTTAATTATGCATTTATAACCACCCAAATTTCCAAATGAGTTCATACTGCATAAAGAAACCCCATGTTCACTTGTAGTAAATGGGCTTTAAAAGTTTCTCTCTGACTCCAGCAAATGTCCATCTGGTTTCTTTCTTTATGTATTTGTGTTTTCTAGATATTTTGTGTTAAGGTTTCTAGGTTCCTTCTCTTTACACATTTTTTTAACCTTCATTCCATCTTCTTATTTTTTTCATTTTCTACATTTTTAATTAGTTCATTATACAGATAATTACCAGTGAATTCTTAATTGTTAGGATCATTCTTCACTGAAGAAAATAATTTAATTATTTTATTTACATGGCAAATGCACTAGAAATAAGAAATTTTAAAGATTACTTTTTGTTGAAAAATGAGGAATTGATAAGACATCCTAAAATTTGCTTCTATAAAATGAAACTAAAATTTTTAAAATTATGATTTTAAGTGCCTTATTTTTTCACTTTTCTTACATTTAAAAAATTACGAGACAGTTTCACAACAAGTGAGTAGGACAGCCACAATATTTAATATAATGCACATTATTGTCTTCATAGTAGCTGTTCTAAGTACCAGATACAGACATAATAACCTTTCTAAACACTATTGGTACAAATATCCCTTGTTGAACTAACAGAAAGTAGCTGTATTCAGAGTCTAATATTCCTTAATTGTAGTGGGTTATTGGCAGAACTAGCAATTTCAGAAGCTGTTAACTTGAGCCTTTTATAGTTCAACATATTAATCTGCCTTTACTTTTATGCCTTATGGTTAAAATTTTCTGCTGGGTGGTTCAAGCCAAGTTAAAGCGAGACTTACATAACAAAGCATGTAACTTTTGTATCTGTCGAGGTCATTCAAATTCCCTCAGTATTAACTTTGAAACCATGTCCAGCATTTTGTAGAACTTTTGTCAGTGTTAGCCTTCTGGATGAGTAACAGCCAGTACTTGATCAGTTTTCTCTCTGTGAAGGCCTTAGTGAATGTTTCCATTCTGCATTACTCCTTTTAGGTTTAAGTCTTATTTTACTATCCACTAAAACTTTATTTACAGTATGACTACATGATATTCTATTATATGTTTATGAGATGTTTTGTTTATAAAATTGAATATACATTCTTTAATGAACTTCTGATTAATTATGTATTTCAGTCACTACCAAAATATGCAGCTGTGATCTTTGCTGTATACAATTTTCTATTTATTTCTGTTTTGATTTCTATTGGATAAGTATCTAAGAGTAGAGTAGCTGCATTATAAGACACCTTTCAGTTTAATTGTTTCTCTGTCAGTTTGTGTTCCAAAATATCAGGTCCATTACATTGCCAGCAAAAATGATGGATAAAATTTCTTCCTATATACAAAACCATTTGTTTTTGGAAGTTTTTTGGATTATAGCAACTC
>PVJA010001360.1:43535-110306 GCA_004027025.1 Myocastor coypus
GCACTGATCCTCCCGCCTCAGCTTCCCAAGTGCTGGGATTACAGGCGTGTGCCACCACGCCTGGCTCTCTACTGTCTTGATATGTTCTTTATTGTACAAAATTTTGAATTATGTTGAATTTCCTTTAATAATTTTTTGCTACCTTCATTTTCAGTATAATAGTCTTCAAAAATAGGTCGCCTACAGTGAAAATTTTCCTACTTTTTTTCTAAAAACTTTTTATCATTTGATTGAGTCATTTTGCATTAAGCTTTGTGTGTAAGAATCCACCTTAACTATTTTGCTTGGATTTAGACACTTATACCATCCCTACTGATTGAAAAAATTATTCTTACTTTTATTGGAACCTAGATAAAATTGAGTGATTATACATGTCCATGTTTGCCAGTAATTTAGCTCAGAGGCATGGCACCTACATGGCCAATATGAGGTCCTAAGTGAAATTATTTGCACATAATTTTTATTTTTTTCTATTTTTTATTTTTTATTTTTGTCTTTTTGAGACAGGGTCTCACTATGCAATTCAGGCTGGCCTTGAGCTCACTTTTGTAGCCCAGGCTGGTCTCGAACTCTCACCGATCCTCCTGCCTCAGCCTCCTGAGTGCTGGGATTACAGGCGTGCACCACCACGCCCAGCGCTGCACATAATTTTTAATTCTCAGCTCTTTGTTTAACTTGCTGCTAGTTCCTTGTGTTCGTGAGTAAAATAGCTTTGTAAGTTTTGAATAAAGAAGAAGGAGCTTTGCTATTTCTTCTTGAAGTCTGTCCTTGATAATGTGAGTTATTTGAATTTCCATAAGAATGTTAGAATCAGTGAGAATGTTAGAATCAGTGTGTAATTTTTTTAAGAAAATGGTGATGGGATAATATCAACAATATTAAAGATAAAAGAACAATTTTGGTGGTAAATCATCCCATCTTTTTGGTCCACAAACTCAAGGTACAGAAAGAATTATAGAACAGTATAGTGAGAAAATAAAATTTTATTTATTTGTTTATTTATTTATTTATTTATTTATTTATTTATTTATTTATTTATTTATTATGGTAGCTCAATCTTGCCTGGGGCTGAGGCTGGTGCAGCCTGTGCTGCCACGGATAAAACCGCTGTCCCTGCGGTTGAATCAGCTTTCCTAAGCAGACGCTTTAGACCAGTAAACCATCTCATAGGCTCAAGATATTTTAAATGTATTGCAATGAAAGGACATTGCCACTAAGCTCTCTAACCTTGAACACATATATCTCACTACTGCTTCTAAATCCTGAGCAGTTCTCAAAGACTTATTTCATATCCTTAAGAGATGTGATCAAAAATACTGCGATAGGGAGGCTTATCAAAACTTACTTTTCCTCCATTCTCTTTATGCCTTACTCACTTTCACTGTGGTACACAAGGCTCTTTCTCAACATCAAAATGAATACAAAGAGTAAATATTTTTAATTAATTCAGAACATCAAGGGAGCTAAAATAGTATAACTAAAGACATGAAGTCAGATTTCCAGAGATGCTTCAGAAAGTGGCAAGAACAATGGAATAAATGTGTCTGAGGTGAGGGGGAGCTATTTAGAAAATTAATGGCAATGTGTATTTTATTCTAATATCTTGAAAAAAATAAATGTATCATGTTTTTCAATTACAACTGATATTTACACAATCTCATTGTGCTGTTCCAAATATTTTGTTGTTTAAGTGTTTAAGTTTTGAGATTCTTTTAGCGAGGAACACTAATAATAGTCAATAATCATTAGAAGCTGATAAACTTTTGTAATTAATGGGTTTGTATTTTAGACAGTAAGAGCAAACATTATGTCTGCACAGCTAGGCAGATATTAGACTGGAAATTTGTATTTAATTCAGTCCCATAAGTTCCGTCTGATGTACCTGGGCTCTTTCAGGCAGACTAGCACAATAAGTTACCTGTTGCCTCCTCTGTAGATCAAGAGTAAAAAGAATGGAGACACTTTCATATATCTAGTAACTCCTTGACATACTACATCACCTCCTTTTATCAAAGATGGACTTGCCTTTAGGAAATTGTACTGAGGCAACTTGCAATAATCATTTCTCTTTAATACAGGAGAATAGCTATCAGAAGAGTGATGTACTCTTGTCCTTTACATATGATAACTATGGGTAAAAAGAAAAAGAAGCTTTAATCAGACTTTATATTCTCTTATGTGCACAAAAGAAAACTGATATAAATGCCTTTCCTAACATGCAATTTGTGATTTCTATACAATAAGGTGTAAATGTCATTTGTGATGTATGTTAGATCTGTTTTCAAAGAAAAAGGTTGGGTGAAGTGGCTTCTGTGCAAGTGTTCTAAGCCAATAAAGTCACTCTGAGGGTAGATATGAGTGTCCCATTGAATGTCCTCTGTTAGCTGCTTTATGCCAATGTCATCCAACTGTCTGAGTGAGAAGGAACTCATTGGGATCTCAATAAGGAGGAACGCAACCAAAAGAGATCCTCCTTCACGTCTGTCCTTCTTTGAAAGAACATATATGAGTGGGAGAGGAAGGAATAACAATAACTCCAAATATAAGATATGTCATAAATAAAATTAGTCTTACCTGATTTGTGAAAAAGCTATAGCCAAATTCTGAGTTTCCCATGTTTTATAAATAATAGTATCATGTATGCTTTTCTAATCTCTCTTTTTATTTTGTAAACAATTATTTTTTGTCTTTTTTTTTTTTTTTTTGAGACAGGGTCTTGCTATGCAATTCAGGCTGGCCTTGAGCTCACTTTTGTAGCCCAGGCTGGTCTTGAACTCACATCAATCCTCCTGCCTCAGCCTCCCAAGTGCTGGGATTACAGGCGTGCGCCACCACGCCCGGCTATTTTGTAAACAATTATAAGGCCCAAAGTTATTTTGTTTGAGCACAAAAATTTTTGTCTCTCCTCCCTCCCTGCCTCACACCTGTGAGATTTTCATGGAAAATACTCTACATAGGTTCAAATCCTTATGTCTATGACTTTAGTTAAAACTAAATAAAACTAGTGCCATTAAATTTAAAGATATACTTCCTTTCAAGATGTGAGTCAATCAAAATGATGTAAATTGATGTTGATTTTATAAATGTAATTCCTATCTTTTAAATTTCTTTTTCATATTTTTTCTATTTTTCACTTTTTATTTTGTCACATTTAATAAGTAACAATGAGACAGTTTCAGAATGCGTTAGAAGGACAACCACAATAATTAATACAATGCATATTATCATCTTCATAGTAGTGGTTCAGAGTACAAAAAGAAGACAGGATAACTTTTCTAAACATTATTGGTACAAACATTTTTTTTTCCTCATTAAACTAAGAGAAAGTATTTGTATGTATTATCCAATAGTCCATAATAGTAGAAGGTTATCAGGACAAGTGATAAAGCCAGAAGTTGTTGACTTGAGCCTTCTATAGCTCAGCATAATAATATGGCTTTACATTTTATACTTCATGGTTAATCTTTTCTGCTAGATGAACAAGACAAAATTAAAGCAAGAACTATATAATAAAACATGTAACTTTTGTATCTGACAAGATCAGTCAAATCCTCTCAGGATTTACCTTGAAATAATGAAGAGCATTTTGTAGAACTTTTTTTTTTTTTCAGAACCAGTGATGTACTCAGGACTTGGCACTTGCCAGGCATGCACTTGTGTGCTTGAGCTATCTCACCAAAACTTTTTATTTTATTTTATTTTATTTTACTTTATTTTGTTTTACTTTAACATTTATATGTTTGTTTTTGTTTTTTTGAAACAGGGTCTCACTTTGCGGTTCATGCTGGCCTTTAGGTCCCTTTGTAGCCCAGCCTGCTCTTGAACTCACACTGATCCTCCTACCTCAACATCCCAAGATGTTGAGATTGTAATCCCAAGATGTTGGGATTACAAATTTGCACCACCAAGCCTGTATTTTTGTAGAACTTTTGTCAGGGTCAGCCATCTGGATGAGCCATGGCCATTGCTTGATCAATTGCTCACTTTGAAAGCCCGAGAGAATGTTTTAACTGTACATAATTCTCCTGAGGAACACTATATATCACCGATTCCTTTCCTCTCTGGCCCAATAATCTCCTTGAATAGAAATTTGGGATGCCACTGATTTATAGGTTGTTACAGTAAAATTCCCTTATGTCCTGAGTCCTCAGGTCCTCAGTGATCTCAAGGGGCTATGGCCCAAATATTGGCCATCCTTGTAGCCCTTCCTCATCTCTAATTTTTGGTTTGCAAGCTTAAGTTGTTCGTCCTCCAGAAGAGAAGCTTAGTGATACTATTACTCTATAACATAGGTATTTGAGCTTAACATCACTGTCTGTTTGAATATCAAATTCTTTAGACTACACATAGAGCAGATATTTTCCATCTATCATTGATATTGTAATAACTCTCTAAAGAATGTGATAAAATCATTACAGATTTTTACACAGAAATTTAGATATCTAATCATTTATGAAATTGTATCAAGTCAATACTATCGCATGTTGCCTTTGTTTATCGTTCTCTTTTATTACACTTTAAAAAAAAGTTCATTTGCGAGAGCACAGCAATAATAGAAGTGACTTTGGAAGCAGCACACATCCAAAAGACCAGAATGATAGGCATTCCAAGCATCGTTTTATTATTACATATTGCTATCCTCAGTAGCAAAAACCTGTTGGAGATTCTTAGGACCATTATCTAAACAATCCTGTGTATACAAGCGCATGGTTTTGCCCCTGACATGTTTCCTAACCTTTTTGCTGCTTATTGTCACTTCATCCTTTAGTTGTTGACTTCTTGATTTCCATTTAGTTGTGTCATCTTTTTCCATTTTTATTTCTTCATTTGAGTTCCTACAGTAGGAGATTATATGATGCTTACAGACTTACTTCAGGTTTATTTCTCTTCAGTATATGTTCAAGATACATCACTTATATCTAAAGGCTTGGAGCTTATCATTCTTTATAACTTGAGTAATATTCAATTGCATAAAAACACTACTTCTTCTTCAACCATCCTTCAGGTGGTGGGCATTATGTTTATTTCCATGATTTGGCTATCATAAATTATGCTACTATAAACATAGGAGCACAAATATCACTCTGATATGATGTTTTTAGTTCCTCTGGGAAAATTCCCAATAGGGCTACAGCAAGATTGAATGAGATTTCCAGTCTTCCTTTTTCTAAGGATTCTCCAAATAGCTTTCCATAATGATTGCACCAGTCTGTATTCCACGAGCAGAGGAGAAGTGTTCCTTTTCCCTCAGCCTGTTCAACACTTGTTGACTGATTTTTTTGATAGCCATTCTTTCTGATGTAATTTGTTATCTACGTGTTGTTTTAATTTGCATTTCATAGATGTCTAGCAGTTTTGAACATTTCTTCATGAATTTATAAGCTTCTAGTATGTCTATTTCTGAGAAGTATGTTCATCTCAGATACTCATTTCTGGATTGGGTCTTTGAATTTGGGAATTTTAATGTTTTTTTAGATGTCTATAAATTCTAAATAGATTTGCCTGGATACTCCCGTGCCGGACAGAAACACAACCGACCCAGCAGCCATGTCTGCCTCATCAGTGAGATCTCCTCCCTGACCTGCTGGAAGTGCAGCCCACCTAGCAACCAGACCCATTCCCTGCATGAGCCCTCCCCTGGCCCACAGAAAGCACAGCCGACCCAGCAGTCATGTCTGCCCTCATGAGGGTGACCTCCCCTGGTCAACCAGAAGCTCAGCTGACCCAGTAGCCAGGGCTGCCACATAAGTGAGACCTCGTCCACCATCCCGTGGCAAATGCATCCCACCTTGCAGCTAGACCCACTGAGTGAGTGAGACCCCTTCCTGGCCCATCAGAAGCACAGCTGACTCAGCAGCCAGGCTTGCCAAATAGTGAAATCTCCACCCTCTGCCCAGCACAAGTGGACCCTATACAGCAGCCATGCTGCCACGCGAGGGAGATCTCCTGCACAAGCCCAACAGCAACTCATCTGAACAAGTAGCCTCAACTGACCAACCAACCCATGGGCACTCAATTCTGCACCAAAGGTCACTGCTATACAAAATGATACAGACAAGGAGCAAAATGCAATCTCATATCTCTGGGCCACCAAAACAAATATAGGAAATGCTAAAATACAAGAAAATGGGAATGATGTAGCCAAGATGTCTGAATTAGTGGCATCTGAAGTAAACAAACAATGCAGAAACGCATAGGGGAAATTAGATTGGAGATAACCTCTGAAATTAAAAAAGAAATCTTTGAATTACTAGAGTCCTAAGTTAAAAAAAAAAGCTGTAGAAAAGCATAGAGAAAAACAGATCAGAAATAACCTCTAATGTAAAAGAAGTTATATCTAAATTAGTATCATCTGAAGTAAAAGAACAATATAGAAAGATAGAGAAGAAATTCCAGCAGAAATTATCTCTGAAGTAGAAAAAGAAAGAATAACTATAATGAAAGACTTAATAAGTACCTCTAAAGAAGACACTTATAATAAATTAGAGATTAGAAAAATGATGGAATCCTTGAATGAGCAAAATGGGAAAGACACAGAAGGCATGAAATAGGTTCAAAAAGATATATAGGAAAATGAAATCTCAGTCACAAGCTGGCAAAACCGTATAAATGAAAGCAAAGATAGGATTTCAGATTTTGAAGACACAGTCACAGCTAATGAAAAGGTAGGAAGCGATCTCATAAATACAACCAGAATGCACAAAAAGGTAATTAAACATCTGGAAGATGATGAAAAAGTGAACAATGTAAGATTAACAGGAATTAGTGAGAAAAAAATGGAGTCAATACAAATGATATAAAAACAAGATGAGCAGCAGTAATATCAGAAAGCTTCCCAAATATGAGAAAACAATCCGATATTCAGCTAACTGAAGGATACAGTACTCTAAATAACATCAAGCCGACTAAGAACACACCCAGACATGCAATAGTCAAGATTCCAGAAATCCAGCGGAAGAATAATATACTAAAAGCTGCTAGAGAAAAGAAACAGATCACATTTAAAGGAAAACCCATCAGAGTAACATCAGATTTCATTCACAAACCATGAAGTCAAGAAGAGAATGGAGCCGGGCGTGGTGGCGCACGCCTGTAATCCCAGCACTCGGGAGGCTGAGGCAGGAGGATCGGTGTGAGTTCGAGACCAGCCTGGGCTACACAGGTGAGCTCAAGGCCAGCCTGAACTGCATAGCGAGACCCTGTTTCAAAAAAAAAAAAAAAAAAAAAGAAGAGAATGGAGCAGAGTGTTACAAGTCCTCCATGAAACACATTCGAACTCAGACTGCTATACCTTACAAAACTCTTTCTCAAGTATGAGGGACAAGTGAAATATATCCATTACAAGGGGCATCTAAAGAATTTCATGATGTCAAAGCCAGCCCTAAACAGATTGAACTCAGGACCTTGCACTTGCCAGGCAAGGGTTTATTCTACTGAGCTATCTCCCCAGCCCTTAAAAGATATTTTAGAGGCTGACCAAAATGACCTGATCTCTACAAATGAGAACAGAAAGAACATGTCAAATAGGGCAACCAATGAAACAGGAGAAAAAGGAGTAGAGTAATAAGTAAAAGACATGTCCATCATAAGTCAATATATTTCAATTATAACAATAAATGTAAATGGAGTCAGTTCTCCAATTAAAAGAAATACACTGGCAGACTGCATAAGGAAGCAAAATCCAACAATATGCTGTATACAAGAACCACACTTAACTCATAAAGAAGCTCTTAGGCTAAATGTTGAAGGGTGGAAAACAATATTACATGCCCCAGCACCTTAAACAAACAAACAAACAAATAAACAAATAAAAAACAAGGGATTGCAATCCTGTTTGCATTTTGATGTCTAAACTTCAAACCAAGACTGATCAAATGAAATAAACAAACCCACTACATACCGATTAAGCGAAAAATTCAACATGAAAAGGTAACATTCAAAAATATCTGCATCCAACATGGGAGCACCTACTTATATAAGACAAATTGTAATGAACAGGAAAAATCTAATACCCAATGCCACAATCTTAACAGGAGACTTTAACACCCATTCATCCTAAAAAGATAGGATAAACAGAAAAATTTAGTAAAGAAGTCACAGAACTTGGAACAACTGGACTTCGTAGACATACACAGAGAGTTCCGCCCAACCACTTCTGAATGCGCATTTTTTTTCTGCTACACATGAGACATTTTCCAAAACTGACCACATACTAGTGCATGGGTCATGCTTAACTATAGGAAAGAAAACAAAAATTATATACTTATATTATCTAACCACAGTAAAATTAAACTGGATACAAATTAGAAAACAGATCACAAAAACACCAGAAATACATGGAAATTGAACAACACCCTTTCCACCAGTCAGTGGGTTATAGATGAAGTTAAACAGGAAATTAAACAATATTTACATTTTAATGAAATTTCAAATGCAACACGCCGGAATTTATGGGATGCAAGAAAGCAGTTCTTAGAGGGAAATTTATAGCCCCAAACTCAAATGTGAAGATAAAAGAGCAAGAACAAATAAATACTCTTATACAGTACCTAAATAGACTAGAAAAGGAAGAGCAAATTAAAGCCTAAGTCCAAAGTTGTGAGGAAATTATAAAGATTAGAGCAGAAATTAACTCAATCAAGACAAAGAAAAAAATGCAAATAATTAATAATAAGTTGATAAACCCCTAACTAACATCATCAAAAAGAAGAAAGGACTCAAATTCAAGCCTTAAGGAATGAAAATGGTGAAATTATTATAGAAACAGCAGAAATTCAGAGGATCATAAATAACTACTTTGAGAATCTTTACTCTCACAGAATTGAAGACACAGATGAAATGGACAAATTACTAAAAAGGCACAGACTATCAAAACTGAATCAAGAAGATATAGGCACTCTTAATAACCTAATAACAGTCATTGATATATGAAATGAAAAAAAAGTCTACCTACAAGGAAAAGTCCAGGACCTGATGCATTCATAGCTAAATTCTACAATAAATTTATAGAAGACATAATGGCAATACAACTCAAACTCTTCAATGGATTTGAAAAAAAAAAAGACAGTCCTCCCAAAATCATTCTTTGAGGCATCTATCATACTGATACCAAAACCAGAGAGAGATGCAACTAAAAGAGAGAACTAAATGTCAATGTCCCTCATGAACATAGATGCAAAAATTCTCAATTAAATCCTCACCAATAGAATATATCAAATCATCAAGAAGATTATACACCATGGCTAGTAAGGATTCACCCCAAAGAATCAAGGGTGGTTTAATATATGCAAATCCATAAATTTAATACACTATCAATAGATTCAAAGCCAAAAACCTCTGCAGCATCTCAAGTGATGCAGAAAAGGCTGTGACAAAGTTCATCACTCATTCATGCTCAATGTACTAGAAAAAATAAGAATAGGCCTGTATCTCAATCTCATAAAAGCCATCTACGACAAAGAAATGGTCAACATAATTCTAAATGGGGAAAAGCTACAGTCTTTTACTCATATCTGGTACAAGAGAAGGATGTACCCTATTACCACTCCTATTCAATATTGCTCTTGAGTCATTAGCTACAGTCATTAGGGAAGAGAGAAATAAAAGCAATAAGTATAGATAAAGAAGAAGTTAAACTACCACTATTTGCAGAAGACATGATAATCTCTGGGAAAAAAACAAAAATTTACACCAACAAGCTACTAGAATTAATATGTAAGTTCAGTAGCATAGCAGGGTACAATGTCAATACACAAAAGTTAATAGTATTTTTCTACGTAGATAACAAACATGCTTAAAGAGAAATTAGACAAACAATTCCTTTTATGATATCATAAAAAATGAAATATTTAAGAATTAACCTAACTAAAGAAGTAAAAGATCTACTCATTGAAAACTACAGTACTCTACAAAAAGAGATCCTAGAGGATTTCAGAAAATGGAGAGATATTCCTTGCTTCTATATAGGAAGAACCAACATTGTGAAGATGGCCATACTCCCTAAGTTGTTATACAGATTTTATACAATCCTTATGAAATGCCATCAACATACCTCACAAACAGATAAATCATTCTTAAAGTTTATCCACAACAAAAAAGGACCAATAATTCTAATGACAATGCTGGGTAACAAAAATAAGGCAGGAAGCCTTACAATTCCTGACCTAAAGTTATACTACAGAACTACTGTCATAAAATCAGCATGGTGTTGGCAAAAAACAGACCCGAGGATCAGTGCAATAGATTAGAAGATGCAGAAACAAATACAAGCCCACTCTGCCACCTTTTTCCTTTTTTCACCTTTTTTTTTCTTTCTTTTTTTTTTTTTTTTTTTTTTTTTTTTTTTTTTTTTTTTTTTTTTTTTTTTTTTTTTTTTTTTTTTTTTTGGCTTTTTGAGACAGGGTCTTGCTATGCTATGCAGTTCAGGTTGGCCGTGAGCTCACTTTTGTAGCCCAGGCTGGTCTCGAACTCACAGTGATCCTCCTGCCTCAGCCTCCCAACCGCTGGGATTACAGGTGTGCATCACCACACCTGTCAGCCACCTTATTTTTGACAAAGGATCTAAACATGTTTATTGGATGAATGAGCCTCTTTAAGAAATGATGCTGGAAAAACAAGCTCTCCACATGTCAAAAACTATGGCTTGACCCTAGTCTATCATCATGCACTAAACTAAAGTCAAAATGAATTAAAGATCTAAATATTAAAAGAGAAACACTAAATTTCCTAGAGGAGAAATTCTGAAGAAGACTTAAAGACATCCAGGTAAGCAAAGATTTCATGGACAAAAATCGAAATGCACATGTAACACTTGAAAGAATCAACAACTACGACCTCTTCCAGCTAAGATTTTTTTTACATCAAAAGAAGTTACCAAAAGAGTAAAACCATTGTCCTTAAATTTCAAAAGTATTTAAACTATAAGTATTCAAACAAAGATGTTTTATCTAGAATATATAAAGAACTGAAAACCATTAGGGTCCCAAATTCAAAGATCCAATTCAGAGATAGGCATCTGAGATGAACACACTCTTCTCAGACAAAGAAATCCAACAATCCCATAAATATATAAAGAAATGCTCCACATCCATAGCCATTCATGAAATGCAAATCAAAACACCACTTAGATACCATCTCACCCTTGAAAGAAGGGCTACCTTAAAGAAATGAACGAACAACAAATGTTGGAGAAGGTGTAGGGAAAAAGAAGCACTTCTCCACTGCTGGTGGGAATGCAGATTGGTACAACCATTATGAAAAGCACTTTGGAGACTCCTGTAAAAACCAGAAGTGGAAATCCCGTTCAATCCAGGTATCCCTATACTGGGAATTTTCCCTAAAGAACTGAAAATATCATATCATAGTATTATCTGTGCATTTATATTCATAACAGCACAAATTGTGATAGCCAAATTCTTGGAAAGAACCAAAATGTCCACCGTCTTAAGAATTGTTGAAAAAGGTGTGGTATTTTCATAAAATGGAATATTACTCAGCCATAAGGAATTGAAAACTAGAAGACTACATATATAAGTGATGTATCTTGAATATATCCTAATAAGTGAAATAAATCAGTCCTACATATGCAAATATCATATAGTTTCCCTACTGTAAGGACTCAAAAGAAGGAAAAATAAATAAATAAATTTTCAGTAGTACCAGGAATCACACTCAGGATGTTACATTTTCTGCATCCTCAACCCATATAAAATTTTTAGAAGAGTGATTTAAATACAAAATGTATTTAAAGTGTTAAAAAATTAAGGTCTATTGAAAGTATTAATGTTTAATTATTTGACCAATCTTATATACTGATATCTATTAATATAAACAGATTTGATGAAGAAAATATGTAATATAGCTATTGCTAAATTTTTGGTCTTGTTTTCAAATTCTGTAGTATGTATAATCTTGCTTCTCCTTCTCTTTCTGTCTTTCTGATATTTTTATTCTTTAAAATGAAATTTTAAATAATCTAATAAAAAAGACCTTTGTCAGATTAGTGCCTTTTTTGCCTAAGATTTGTAGGTTTTTTCACTCTGCTGGTAATTTCTTTTGATGTGTAAAAGTTCTTACCCAGATGAGATCCCCGTTATTGATATTTTCAAGAGTTATACATGCATTTTTATGTTTGTCCATAAAATATTTCCCTACCCAGAGGTCTGAAGATTTTCTCCTAATTTCTCTTCCAGGAAATTTATTGTTTCTGCTTTAATATTTAGATCTTCACTTCATTTTTACTTAGTGGAGTGCATGGTGGTAGGCCTGGATCAAATGTCAGCTTTTGGCACAGAGAAAGTTTTTCCAACACCATTTGTTAAAGGGGCTATCTTTATACAAGTAATCCTATTTGGTCCTTTTCTTGAAGGTAAGGTGGCTGAGGGAGTTTGTATTTTCTTATGTATCTTCTAACATATTACTTTGATCCTTGGGTCTATTTATTAGCATTACAATGCTGATTTTATCAAGTTAGGTTTCAGTATAATTTCAAGGCAGAAATTGTAATGCCTGCTGCCTTATCTTTGTTTCCCAGGATTGTTTTTGTTATTCTGCATGTTTTTTGTTCCAAATAAATTTTAGAAATGATTTCTCTGGGTCTGTGAGGTATGCTGATGATATTTTCATAAGGAATGTAATAAAACAATATAACAATTTAGGGAATATGGTCATCTTCACAATTTTGATTCTTCCTATCGAGGAGCAAGAAATATTTTTCCTTTTCCGAAATCCTCTATGATCTCCTTTCTCAGAGTACTGCACTCTTCACTAAATAGAACTTTTATAACTTTCATTACATTAATTTCTAATTATTTCATTTTCCACAGTGCTATCATAAAAGATATTCTCTAATTTCCCTCTCAGGGTGTTGTTATCTTTATAGAGGAATGCTATTGACTTTTGGGTGTTGACTTTGTATACTGTTATGCCAGTAAATTCGTGTATTAATTATAGCAGCTTCTTGGTGAAGTTTTTTGGGTCTTCCAGGTAGAGTGTCATATCATATGAAAATAATGATAATTTAACTTCTTCTTACCTATTCTTATTCCTTTTACTTTTCTCTGTTACCTAAGAGCTCTAGCTAATTATTCCAGAACTGTATTGAATATGTGTGGTGATAGAAGACATCCTTGTCTTATACCAGATCTGAGAATAAAAGTCTTTAGTTTTTCCCACTTAGAATTATGTTTGCCAGTGGGGAATTATGTTTTCCACTGCTGGTGGAAATGCAGACTGGAAAAACCATTGTGGAAATTAGTGTGGAGACTCCTTAAAAAACTAAAATTGGAATTCTCATTCAATCCAGCTATCCCCCTACTGAGAATTTTTCCAGAAGGACTGAAAACATCATATCCTAGTGAGATCTGTGCACTAATGTTCATAGCAGCACAGTTTGTGGTAGCCAAATCCTGGAAATAATCAAACTGCTCATCATCTGAAGAATGGTTGAAAAAGATGTGCTATTTTCATAAAATGGAATATTACTCAGCTATAAGGAATGATAAACTACAAGACTTCATATATAAGTGGATGTATCTTGATCATATGCTAATAAGTGAAATAAACTAGACCTGCATATACAAATATCATGTAGTCTCCCTAGTGTAAGGACTCAAATAATGATAGATAGATAGATAGATAGATAGATAAGCAAACTTGGGACGTACCAGGAATCAAACTTCAGGACCTTTCATTTTCTGGCTCCTCAAACCATGTATAAACATTTTCTTTTTTTAGAAGAGTAACTTAAATACAAAATGCATTTGGAAGAGTTAAAAAAAATTAAGGTTTATTGAAAGTGTTAATGTTTAATTTTTTGATCAATCTTACATACCTATATCTATTAAAATAAACAGATATGATGATGTAAACATGTAATATAACCATTGTTAAATTTTTGTTCTTGTTTTGAAATTCTGTACTATCTGTGCTGTTGATTGTTACTGTTTTTCTGTCTTTAGTTCTGCTATTTTTACTTTTTAAAATAAAATTTTAAATAAAAATTTAAAGAAAGAAAATAATAAGAATTATGTTAGCCATTCAGGAGCAGAACATTTTGTCAAAGTGGCACAGCAGGTTTGCCTCCAAGGTTTGCAGCATGAATAAATAGAGTTCAGGAATTAGACCCAAGCCACATGCACCTGGATGAGTTGAACTTGATAGATACAGACCTGGCGCTCAGATAAGAACTCTACCAAAGCTCTACACCAAAGGTCAGAAGGCAGTGCTATGTAAAATGACAAAGAGGAGCAAAATGTGCTCTCAGGACCCTAGCCTACCTAGAAAAAATATAGGAGACAATACTATTGAAAAAATTGTAAATCACATACCTGAAATTTCTGAAATTATAGCATGTGAAGTAAACAAACAAGTGCAGAAAGTTACAGATGAAATCAGAACAGCAATAATTTCTGAAATAAACAAAAGAAATAATACCTATAATAAAAGA
Organism: Myocastor coypus; assembly: GCA_004027025.1. NCBI lineage: Eukaryota > Metazoa > Chordata > Mammalia > Rodentia > Myocastoridae > Myocastor > Myocastor coypus. The sequence continues at coordinate 57,982 of PVJA010001360.1, forward strand.
AGTAATAAGTGCTTCTAAAGACACTGATTAAAAAATAGAGGAGAATAGAAAAATGACGGAATCCTTGAGTGAACAATACAGGAAAGAGACAGAATACATGAAGCAGATTCAAAGTTCCATACAGGAATTTAAAACCACAACTGCAAGCTGAAAATGGACTTTCAGACCTCCCAAACACCACTGCAGTTAGTGAACAGGTAAGAAAAGATCTCTTAAAAACAATTAGGATACAGGAAAATATAATTCAATACCTGCAAGGTGATGCAAAGATTAACAACATAAGACAAATAGGCATCAATGAGAAAGAAAGAGTCAATACAAATGATATGAAAATAAGACGAGCAGAACTAATAGCAGAAAACTTCCCAAATATAGGGAGACAATTTGATATTCAGATAACTGAAACATATAGAATTCCAAATAACATCAACCCAATTAAAATCACACAAAGACAAATAATAATCAAGATCACAGAAATTCAGCACAGGCACAGTATACTAAAAGCCGCTGGAGAAAAGAAACAGATTGCATTTAAAGGAAAATCCATCAGAATAATGGCAGATTTCTCCTTACAATCCATCAATTCAAGAAGAGCATGGAGCTAAGTATTTCAAGTCTTGCAACAAAACTAATTTCAGCCCAGACTGCTATACCCTGCAAAATTCTTTTTGAAGTTCATTGGAGAAGTGAAATATTTCTAGGGAAAAGAACAACTAAAGAATGTAATTATGACAAAGTCAACACTGCACAGTTTACTAAAAAGACATGCTAGAGAAGGATCAAATTGACCACAACTCCATGAGAAAGAATAGCAAGAATCATTCAAATAGCATGAATAATTAAATGTAGGAGAGAAAGAGGTATACAAAAGCAGTCTTTCAACTATTTTTTATATATATTTAGAAGCGGAATATGTCCATCAGTGTATCAGTGTATTCTACAAAGGGACTTCTGCACCCTGCGGGTCATGATTCTGCCTGGGTCTACAACATGAATATCACAAAATAGCAGTAGCTCAGTCCCACAAGTAACACCTGGCCACCAGTAAGTGTTATGGATACTGTCTATGTCCATGACATACTAGAATTTTGTGTGATATCCTATCACCAATCTGTTAGAAATTATGGTCATATATTTATCATTCCAGTGTTTGTATTTTCTTTTATTCTTAGTAATTCTTTACTACCATGGAAATATTTTCTTAGTTGATATCTTTGTGTACATTAAGCTATTCAAATACTATGCAAGTACTTTGTATTGATTACAGATTCATACACATGATACACAACACTCTGGCCTCTAAATTGGACTCATGATTTGATTTTGAATTTTGGAATAATATTTTGAAATGCTTAATTTAATTTTAATTAATTCATGTTTAATTAACTTTCTGAATATTGTTTAATTTTATTTTTTATGATTCATACTGTATCTCTGACTTACAATCTACTTATAAGACATGGCATAATATTTTCTCCTAGTATTAGAAAATTTGAAATTAAAAAAAATACACGCACACACACAAGTGAGCTAGGACAAATATACAGTTACTTTTTCTTAGTTCACTGAGAAAAAAAAAATTGTAATGATATTGTTTAGACAAGATATGAGGTCTGCACATTGTCCTCTGAATAACTGAATAACTGAAGACAACCATATGCACATTATTAATTATTATAACCATTATACTAACTTGTTTTGGAACTATTTGTTTGCTAAGTTATCTTTTTTCTTATTAAAATGAATTTTTAAAAAGCTTAAAGAAGAAATTAACTATTGTGACCATGTAAAAAGAAAAAAGAAAGAAAAGAAGCCTTGTAATATGAAAAATTTCCCTAACTTCCCAAATAGTTACCTAACCTCTGACATCATGATAACAAAGCAATAAGATATGTTTCTGTATTACTTAAACCATGTTAAAATCTTATTTACTTTTCTAGATTGAATACAGTATTTTAAGATTTCAGATGAGAAATCTATCAGTAATGTCTAGTGATAAAAGTATTGTGCATTTCAGCTAAAAAAAGAGTAAATATTTTTCCAGTGCATTTGAAAGGCCAAAGTAATATTTTTTATTCCATAAAAATGTGGAAGTTATATTGCATTGTATTACTTGTCAAATTTCCAGGAAAATTTTCCATTTTCCATACTTCAAATATTTATTATTTTTTAAAATTTGTCATGAAGTTGTGATCACATCTTTTATCTAAGAAAACATACTTTATAGCTCATTAAACAATGTCTTCCACATCCTATTAGCTTTCCTGTCACTTTTCTTGTTCCTTTCTCTCTTCCCAAACAAACAAAAACTCCTGTTCTTTAAGTCAGAGCAAATGAATGAGTATGTGGAGAAAATGAAACCCTTTCCAAACTCAAGTGTCCTTGACATTTGTTCAAAGAATGGAAAACAGAAAATAAAGTCTTGAATGAGGATGTGTGTGTTAAAACAGTAATTCTACATTAAAATTAGGTTCCCAAAATTGCAAGAAATTTTTACAGAATAAGTTAAAGACACTGACATTTACTATTGTTAATTAGTTATGCAATCACATAGATCTGTCTCTTACTGATAGTAGAACTCAAGTTATTGAACTGTGTGTTATGAAATATATAGTGCATCTTATTTTAAGCAAAACCATATACAATGGTTTGTTGAATGTGTCAAATTCAGAAGGTTAGAAGCTTGGGAGTTCTTTAAAGTTATTTTTTTCTGATTCTCTCTCTCTCTCTCTCTCTCTCTCTCTCTCTCTCTCTCTCTCTCTCTCTCTGTTTTGTGTAGTACTGAGGGTTGAGCCCAGTTCCTCTCTCTCTCTCTGTTTTGTGTAGTACTGAGGGTTGAGCCCAGTTCCTATGCACTGAGAGCAATGTCAACAACCTTTTTGAGTCAGAAACTCACTAAGTCACCAGATTGCCCCAGCTGAGCTCGAAGTTCTGAGCCTTCTGCTTCAACCTGTGCTTGGTGCTTGGATTAAAGGTGCTTGCTACCACACCTGGATTCAAGGTTTTATAAAACATCAATTTACATGACCAAGCAGAACAGACTTTATATAAGCATCAAGGTACATTGTTTTCATAGATAAATAGAGAATTGTGAAAGCAGTTAGAAAAAGATGTTACAATTTCAGATAGGACATTTGCTAAATCATAGAAAACGTTGTACTTGCTTAATATGTGTGAAGTCCTGGCTTTAATTCTGAGCTTCTGAAGGAAACAGTTAAGAAAGAATAAGTTATACAAATTGACCATTAAAGTAAATCAGAAAAAAAGAGAACCTAGTGGCAATAAACTTATAAAGGTCATAATACTGAATTAAAGATCATAATGACACTCAAACTGCAGGTCAAAATCCATCACATATAATCTTTGAAATAATCTGCTAGCTGAAGTTCTGCACAGTAAATGTTTTGACTAGGATTGCTAAGTACTTAATGATCACAGAATTAGGACTTTTAAAAAATGTGATGTTTAAAGAAAAACATCACAGCAGTTAAAAAAAGAAAAAGGAATAAATCTACTTCAATCTTTGGCAAAGGACAAACCAGTTCTTTAAGACGTCCCAACTGTAGCAGCTTGTTCATACTCAAGTACTGTACACCTTCCCTGCATGGATTTACCTGAGGTCACAATAGGAAAAGTGGTATGATGAAGTTCATGACAATAAAATGAGGCCAGCCACACGGGGAATATGTCTATAATGCCAGCGACCTAGAAGGCTGAAGGACAGGATTACAAATCCATGGACAGTTTAGCAAGAGCCTGCCTTTAAAAGTGAAAGAGGGGACAGAGCTCAGTCATCTTGCATCAGCCTAGCATGCAAGAAGCACTGTGTTGATACCCCTAGAAGGACACAGACAAAGCAAAAGAATACAGCAAACTGAAGCAATACGACTCCACTTCAGGGAAGGAAAGATGCCTCTTGTGATCAGCAGTGAATTCAAACTGAATGCTCGCATTGTTTGCCAAAGTGATATGGCATTTGTCTTAGGAAATATTAAACATCAGTTGTTTGTCTGAAATTTATATTTTGTTCCTTAATTGGTCATCTATAATGCTGTCTTATGATAGAGGGGATGATTATGTAACTGCCACAAAATGAAAATGCTCTTATGCGATTGTTGATATGTTACTTCATCTTCCTAAATTGGGTAAATCCCCACAGTTTATGATGTCAGATGTTTACTTAGCCCTCTTGGAGTTGTCCAGTAATGGAGATTTTGAAAGTGCTTAGAGCACAGACCATCAACTGATTGCATCAACTCCCAAATAAGCGACTGAACCAACATGAACTTTCATCCATATCCTTTGGGTGTTGTGTTAAACATTCTGTGCTTTTATCAACGCTATTCCAAAAGTGTTTATTCGGAAACTAAAAATCATGTATATATCTACCACCCAAGGGTTGTTGTAGTAGTCAATAAAGAAAAAATCTATTTGACATGCAAAAGTTCACCCTTCATTCCCATTTAGAAAACTTTTATCCTATGGGTCTCCTCTTTTCAGAGCACTTCCTCCTGATTCAGCACCCACAATTTGACAGTGCTACGAAAGAGGACCTCTATGTCCATGTGCCTAGTATGGAAAAGCTGAGGGCAGAGAACAGAGCTTCTGGGAAATTGTAAGATTGTTTTTGTGCCTGCTTGTAAATTTCTGCCTACTTGTAACATTCTACACATGTACAGAATTTTATACACAATTTTATTGTAACAAAAAGTGCTATATATTTATATACTTCACTTTGATGCATTTAGACATTTATATAAATTCATGTGTCTTTCTATCCTTCTTTAAATGACATCCTGTAGCATTTAAATCACCAACAGTGAAATTTTTAGGGTTAGTTTGCAAAACGAGAAAGTGAACATCAGTCAATTATTTGAACGATATTAGTTGGTCCTCACTTAAAAGAAACCTGTTATTGTTCCTCAAACATTTAAGCAACATAAATGTAAGATGAAAGAGAAAATACTGTTTTCATGTTTCTGAGTTAAAAACAAAGAAAGTTTCATTCAGGAATTTGTACAAAGTCAGGATCTATTAAAGTAAAAGTAACAGGAGTGAAAACAGAGCCACTTGATCCCAGCATTGCTCATTGTGTTTGCCAGAATTCAACCCCCTACTTCTTTGCTATCAGAATAGAAACTCCTGGTGGGACCCTCAATACATTAAAAGAACTGGAATAGAAGCAACATGGCAGGAATAATATATTTGTGAATAATGTCATCACAGCTGTCTAGAAATGGTAAACATCATCAACCCTAAAGATGAAGCAGATTACAGCACTGGTCATTTCTCAAAGCACACCATTTGCAATGTGAGTAAGTTTAAATTATAGCAATGTATTTCATCTCTTCTAATTTTCTTCATGAGAAGGCCTCATACACATTTAAAAATAAGAGGAATGTATATGATAAGAATAATTTCCACAGATATGTTTACATATTTTATGCTTTCTGAAATTAAAAGCAGGAAAAATAGCAGTTTCAGTGAAGCTGAAAAAAGATATACCTGGCAGATACAATGAGATGTATATATATTATAGAGTGGATAAACTTGTTAGTGGTTCAATGAATTTTGAAAAACATTTACATAACTGCTGTAGGGTACAAGTAAATAAAAGACAATTGCTTCATCGAAAGATTCTGGCTGTAGCTCCAGAGTTAACTCTATTCCTTTTTCCTCACCTAATATGCTGCCCTGGAGGCAAGCTGTTTCAATTCAGTATTGTTTTGCTCTCTTCTTCTGTGTATTTTACCTCATTTGTTAGTGAGGCTTAAGCTGGCTGAAACACAGTGTATTTAAGAACAAAGTGATATTGACCAGGGAGTGAGAAAAAAATTGAAAAAGAGGTCAAATGAGCCATAGCAATATACACTGGATGTGCTGACTGCAATACTATGAGTTGCAGATTTATTGCTGTCCACAATACACAGTAACACCAAGAGGCATGAAAATCTGAGTGTCTCTGTGGCAAGACCTTGCTCAAGAATCAAGGTCCTACTCATCTTGTTGAACATGAGCAAGCTGTTTAATAGTACATTTATTTTATTTTTTAATGTTTCAGTTGATTTTTATATTTTCAATAGGCCATATTTTAATGGATACACAGCTCTTTTACTTGACATCAATTATGATTTCACTTAGAAATAATTTAGCTGGATAGTATCAGCTGACATAATTACTAATCTTTCCATTCCTTAGGGATGATTGTGCCAACAGGGGAAAGATTCCATTCTATTCTAATTTCTGTTGTTGTATAAGTCCATGAAGCAATGCAGAATGACTCTGCCAGATAATATAACACTTCCAGGTTTGTCAGGAAAATCAGGTGTACATTTCTGGTAGCTCTGCTGGCTACCATTTGTTGAATGGGTCAAACTAGAAAACAACTGAATGCGGTTTTGGCCATGAGAAACATTGTGGATTTGAAGTTCAAACTGTAGTTACTGTAGGTGCTAGTTTGGTATAAATTACTTTCAGATATCTTTGAAAAGAACCTACAAATATTTTATTAAGAGATGAACACAAAGCTCAAACTTTAGACCCTGGTCAGAAGAATCAAATTTTTTCTTGTCAAAATATTATATTGTTATCTGTAGTATGATTTTTAGTTTAGTTTAGCCAAAACATACTCACTTATCCAAAACAATTTCTAAGTTGACCAATAAAGATATCAGTTCACACAATATGAATCACCTCAGCAATAGGATCTCATAAACTCAACTTAGTGTACAAGGAGTAATGAAAATTTTAGGTTATAAATACATTTCAGAAATACTAATCTGCAGAGAAAATTATCAGAATACACTTCACTACTGGTGCACCTTGAACACATCATGCTAAGTGAAATATGCCAGTGAGAAAAATACAGATTCTGAGTGTTTCATTTGATTGAGGTACATAGAATTGTCAAACTTAAAAAGACAGAAGAGAGGATGTATGTTACTAGGGCTTGAGAGGAGAAGGGTGACAGAGATAAGTGTCAAGTTCTTAGAAAGATGAAAGTAGAATACAGCATTTTTTTTTAGAAAGATGAAAATATTCTTGGAATTGGTGGTGATGATAGCTGACAAACAATGTAAACATACTCAATGTCACTGACTTTCTGTTAAAAAAATCTTTAAAGTGGTATTTTTCATGTATTTTACCACAGTAGTCCTAAGAACTATCTTCTGGAACAGTTATATGAACCTCAATACAGTTGATATTTTTTTCTAATTCTGACATTACTTTTCCAGCCCAATAAAGTGACTGGCCACAAACACTAGGACTTTCCAGAATCCTGTCTGAAGTCCCATAAAAGCATGCCTTCTATATAAAAATTTACCCAATAGTTGCTTGATAGTTGAAGTGTCTAACAACCCTTTTGTCATGGTTTGTGTCTAGTTGTTACCAAAAAGCCTTATAGAGTCATGGGATGGGACTTCTAGAGTTTGAGATTAACTGATGATCCACTGGGATTATAGGCCATCCAAGCATGAGTTTATGGGTCTGAGTACTGCTGGGATTATGGGTGTGATGGGTGTGGTCTGAGGTGGGTATCTAGAGACAGAAAGCCTGAATGTGACATAATAGAGACAGACAAGCAGACTCCCTCTCTGCTGCTTTGGTTGCTATTGCTGTTGTTCCACCACCATGAATTGCTGCTCTCTGCTATGTGCCAGAGTGCCTTTAGGCTACCCAATTATCCAGTCCTGAAACCTCCAGTAACTGTGAGCTAAATAAACCTTTTCTACCTTTATTTTGGGTGTTGGGTATTTGTCCCAGCAATGAGAGAAGAGTAACTGAGACAGAAATTTGACAATAGAGAAGTGGGGTCATTGGTATGACTAACATGACTATGTGGATCACAGGTTTATCGGAATGGCTTATGGGAAGAGATAGGAAAGGTTTAGAGAGGTTGACTACTTGCAAAGTGCTGAAATAGCTTCAGCAGTTCTGTGGAGGAGATTCTGGTCAGAGTTCAGACAAGAAGAATACAAGGGGGCTGGGGAGTCTTTCAGTCTACCATGCAGTAGAATAAGCATTTGCCTTGCATGCACAAGGTCCTTAGTTCAATCCTTCCTATGACAAAACAAAAAGAGGAAGATTGTATGGAAGCCTCTCTATAAAGAATGGATTATGGAGCTGGGTGTGGTGGCTCACGCCTGTAATCCCAGCACTCGGGAGGCTGAGGCAGGAGGACTGATGCGAGTTTGAGACCAGCCTAGGCTACAAAAGTGAGCTCAAGGCCAGCCTCAACTGCATAGTGAGACCCTGTCTCAAAAAGACAATAAAAAAAAAAAAAAAGAATGGATTATGGGAAGAGACAAGACAGGTTTGGAGAGGCCATTTATTTGGGAAGAGCTAGAACAGCTTTGGCTATTCTGTTTGGGAGACTCTCATGAGAGTTCAGACCAAAAAACTGACAGGAGCCCTGCCTGTAAGGACCAGGTTGGGGAGGTTTCTTCTGAGAAGAAGGACTGCATTCGGTTGTTGGACTCCAGATAATTTGTGCTATGGCTTGGCTGAAAGTATGCCTGAATTTTGCTCATAACCAGAGATGTTGCCTAAGCCTGAGATAAAGTATGGCAGAATAATTAATCTTTCAAAAGATAATCAAGGAAACCAAATATTGGGGTGGTGTTATGATTGTTATTAGGGGCTTTTACCCAAATTTATGTTGCAAATCAAGAGCAAAGATCCAAGGAGGATGATGTAAAATGTGAATTTGGTCAGAAAGGAAACAGGAGGAAAGCTGTGGACTGCAAAGATAGAGCTGAGAGGAACTCCATTGTTGGGAAGGAATCAGAGAATCAAAAAGATGGCTTACGGACACCACAGGAGGTGGCAGGTCTCCACCCTCGGTAGCCTCAGAATTGTATGGGAGAGAGACTTTGCCTTTGTTATAGTTTGTGTATAGCTGTCTGCCCAAAGCTTCATGCAGTCATGGGGCTTCTGGAATTTGTAATTGATTATTGTTGAAATGGGTACTGCACCTCCCTTGGGGCAAGTGATTTGCATTTCAATGTAAGAAAAGAAGAGAGGTTAGCCTTTTGCTCTGCTCTGAGCTGCCACCAGGTATGGTTGTTTTCTCTGATGTGCCTCTGTCTTGGAGCCAACTGAATACAGACTGAAACCTCCAGTAACTATGAGGTAAATAAACCTTTACCTCCCTTATTTTTGAGTGTCAAGTGTTCTTCTAAGCAATGAAAGATAGAGTCAAGACAGCCTTGAAAAGAAAGTTGCAGAGCCCCATATTCCAGAATGATGGTAACAGCCACACCAGGTTCCAAAATGGCGCCAGCATGGAGAATTTATTCCTCGAAATCAGAGTCAGACTGTTCTTCAATCCAGGTACTCGACCCCTACAACCAAGAGAAAAGAAAGCCTGGCTACTGCTCCAGCCGGCAGCAGAACTTGGCATCATCCATGTGGTGTTGGTTTTAGATATATTCAAAATGCAAGAGTTGTGAGATTAAAACGGCTTCAATCTCAATTTCAGAAGAAGGCCTGGTAGGCCGGGCAGTGTGCCCCTGAGAGGGTAGTGTGTGAACCAGAGAGTGAGAAGCCAACTCAGTAGAAATCTCAGAAGTTTGGAAAAGGCAGAAACATTGATCATTTAAGGGAAACTGCAAAGAAGGAACAAAGCTGGCCTAAGAAAGAAGCCATGGGAGCTACCATCAAGAGTGCCTTAGGGACAGAGCCATGTAAGGCCTTTGGATCTCACAACAGCACAGATTGCTGCAGAGGTTCTAGTTGGAATTATGGAGTTTAATGTTTGCCCTCCTGGGTTTTAGGCTTGTGTTGGTACCAGTATTTTGTATTCTCCTTTTGTTTGCAACTTTTGTAATGGTAATGTTTATCTCATGCCTTCGAAATTTGAGATGTTTCACTCTTCTTTTGTACAAGGGCTCTCAGTAAAGAGTTTGTCTTCGATCTTGGAGGAGACTTGGGACTTGGACTTTTCAGCAGTGCTGAAATTGTTGGGAGTTTGGCAATTTAAAAAAAATATTTTATTACATTTAATAAGAAATAACAATGAGACAGTTTCAAAACATATTAGTAGTGCATCCCCAATAATTAATATAATGCATATTGTTGTCCTTATACTAGTTATTCAAAGTACAGGATGCAAACACAATTTTTCTAATTGTTGTTGCTACAAAAAAATTCTTGTATACATAGTCCAATATTGCATAATCATAGTGGGTTATTGGCAGAACTGGCAATGTCAGAAGCTGTTGACTTGAGCCCTTTACAACTCAGCTTACTAATATAGCTTTACTTTTTATGTCTTGCAGTTAAACTTTTCTCCTGGGTAGTTAAGGACAAGTTAAAGCAAGACCTGTAGAACAACACTTAAAGATGGAGTAAAATGTCTTTTGCATAATGGGATATGAATGAGACTTTAGTGGTATGAACTGGAATATTATGGTTTGTGCCTAATTTTTCCCCCAAAGCCTCATTAGTTGTGGCATGGGGACTTCTAGAGTTTGAGATTAACTGATGATTCACTTAAATTATGGATAATCTAAAGATGAGATTATGGATTTGAGTAATGCTGGTGTTATGGGTGTGGTTTAACATTAATATACTGAGGCAGAGAGCCTGTATGTAACATAAGAGAGACAGAGAAACAGACTTCCTCTCTGTTGCCCTGGTAGCCATTGTTGCTGTTCTGCCACCGTGAACTGCTGCTCTCTGCTATATTCCAGTCTGCCTTGGAGCTAACCAATTGTCGACTAAAACCTCCAGTGACTGTGAGCTAAATAAACTGTTACTTCCTTCATTTTGAGTGTCAATTATTTGTCCCAAGAAGGAGAGAAGACTCACTGAGACACCTTTCATACTACCAACTATCCACAGGTATGTGATATGGCCAAGTATTAGAACAGCTTCCTGAAAAAGTGAGTAAAATTTATTTCTGAGACTATCATCCTTGCTTCCTTTGGCAAGGAAAGTTAGAAATTAAATGCAAGTATCTCCAAAATTGTATATCCTTTACAATCTCATGGGAAAAAAGGGTCAGGAATAAAAGGGATTCAAACACCCATTTATAACCTCTGTGATTTTGTCCTGTTTATTCTCAGTATGACACTGTTTTCTCTCCTTAATAGCTACCCCAAAGGAAGTCTGGTTGTTAGAACTTTATGTGGCATCCTGACCAAAAGAGAGGCTTGGGAATTAAACTTATTTCCGGGTTAGCCATCTGGATTCTTTGAGTGGACTGGGATATGTTATAGAATCAATTATGTTCATCAAATAAAATGAATATTGAATTTTGTTATTGATATTTGAAGATGGAAACTTTTGGAGCCACTACATTTAAATGAGGATAGAAACATGGTAACGTTATAATGGGAACAATATCTTAGAAAAGATGACACAGAACTCCTGTCCACTTCTGAGGAAACTGACTCGTCATCATCTTTTATCTAGGATTTCATGTTAAAAAGTTAAAAATCTGGTAAGCCATCAAGCCCATATATTTTGTTATAGCACCACAAGCATCCTAAGATATGTGCTAGATCATAGGATAGTGATTTATTTTACATATGTAAATATATATTCAAAGGAAAACAATCAAATTTAAACAAGGAAAAGTGAACAGGGAGATCTAGACGTTTAATAAGGCATAATTATCTGGTACCTGACCTTAAGAAAAGTTCTGGGTAGAAGTAGGGAGAAATTGAATGAAAGGAAATGCTGCAAACTAATTTAGTGGCTATGGAAACAGCAAAAGGCCAATGAGAATGGAATACTTTATATCCATAGAGGTACAAAAAGGAGGACAATAGTGATCTTCCTCCTCCAGTGTAACTTCCCAAATCATAGTAAAAGTTTAAAGTAACTAACTGAAAGTAGGCTGTTCCAAACTGGAGTCTCTAACTGCAATTTTGGTAGATTTTTCCTCTAGTTCATGAGAACTCCATTGAATTATCAATAAATAATTCTAGCTGTTATACTTCCAAGAACACATGTAGGTGCCTCTGAAGGTTTTATACAATCATATTTCTGTACCTATTTCTCAGTCACTCTGTGGGGCATATATATGACACCTGGCTTTGTGAAAGCAGGGCTGTCAGCATCAATACCTTTGGGTCTGCTGTCATATCAAGGGCCAGACTGAGTCATGATGGCATCGCTATCTTGTACCTTCACCTAATTTAGATTCTAATGCACATATCACTGAGAAAAATAGTACTTTTTCATTGGGGTATCCCATATACATCAGGACTTTGCTTGTGTGAAATTTAGGCATTTGTCTGCCTCCCTAATGCATGGTAGCCTGCATTGTAAAGGATGCCATTGACAAACTTCAAGTACTGAAGAAAACTCCAGGTGGCTCTTAGATGACTTCAGAAATATCACAAACAGGATAATCTCCTTGGCAACTCATGAAGCTTCACAGGGTTTTATTTCTATGTATCCTGAAAGTCAACCCCCAAATAGTCATTGTCATCTTATCAGAAAACTTGATAAGAAATTTTCCTTCTCTTTAGAAAAAATAATCAGTGGCACCACTGATAGCCAAAAATGAGTTCAGATGAACCTAGACTTAATGGCCAGAATTACTACAGCTCATAGAACTACGGTGAATGCCTTCTTTGCAGGCCAAGGTGAGTGTATAAAATCAGGCATATATTCTATTGCTACAGCACTAATTCCTCAGAGCACCTGTAAATACCTGTGTAGAAACTGAATAAGTTACACACCCGAGGTATACTGTAGAACCTAATGGGTTAGGTCTGGAAGTCAAATATCCTATAAAAATTAGCCAGCAATAACTTTAGGCTTTGTGACCATTAAGGCCTTGTGCCAACCTCTGCTACAAGTGTCTAAGGAGTCTTATGAAATGCGTATATAAAGGAATGACATGGGGATCATTGTGAAAATCCCTGCTTGGGTTTATTGGTTTTAAGATTCTGGAGAGAGTGAGTAAAGTTGACTCCATCTCACCAAGTGGAATTCTGATACTAACGCATAAATTAGGCAATAATGGAGGCAGATTGAACAGATGTGCCCCCTGCCTCTGTTGATCAGGTTTTTGGAACAGCCAAAAGAGAGGTAGGCTCCTGGGAAACTTCCCCATATTTTAGGGAAATGACTGAATAATTGTCTTTCTTATTTCTGTACATCTTGACTACATCTTTTTAAGAATATTTGAATATCAGAACCCAGAAAATCCTCTTATTCAGAAAAAAAAAAAAAAACCTACAGCATCTCTTTCTAGAGCTAACAGCACATACACTTTCTATTCATTATTTTAAAAACGAGTTCTCAATGTTCTGTCCCGCAACATTGTCCCAAAGTCATGCATCTGCTATACTTCGTGTGGGAACAAGGGCATAATACCCAACCTGGTAGCTACAGCATGAGTAATAATGTTTTTCAATATTATAATCTCATGTTTTCCACTGCAGTTCATGAAGTTGTGCCACACCAATATGCTTATTGCAAGTGGTAATATTAGACTCTTGACATTCGCAATATGTGTTATGCAGAGTCTGCATTCAAGCCAGCCACATGTATAGGTGCATGTAAATGAATTCACTAACAATATAATTTCAGAGGATCAAGTGAATGTCTTTATAAAAATGTGGTTGATATTATGCATTTAGAAGGTGGGCACATTAGAAATTCATTTTTAAAATCACCATCTTCACATACTAAGTGAAAGATCATTATTACCCAAAGGATATGTAAGGAGCAGTTAAAATATGAAAATAATATTCTCATCATAATCTCATTTTATTGTGATGTGTGAACTAGTAGTAGTCATATAGATATCAATATTCTATTCAGAGGAGAGACAGAATGTGTGTGTGTGTGTGTGTGTGTGTGTGTGTGTGTGTTCCAAATGAGGAAAGTTCATATCATGTCACAAACAGACCAATAACTTTAGTCAATGGAGAGATTTTCTGTCTTTTCAATAAACTCTAATGGAGTTATTCTGTCATTTCATATCATTATTTTTATTCTGAGAGGACTATTCATCTTATAAGTTTGACTTATCATTAATTTTCATAGTATTTGATTTGGCTGAAGTTAATCAGAAGTTCAATGGCCAATCTCTCCCTCTGATCTTACTCTTTCACCTGTCTTTCAACTAATCATTTTCTTAATAACATTTCTGTGATCTGCAAACAAGTTATTTGGTGACACAATTCATAAGCAAAGAAAGTAACTGCTTTATTTAAGATTTGAAATTCGCAACTCTTTTTAGAGCATTTTTGCTGCAAAACAATACTGAGAAAGTTAAAATCAGTTAATGAACAAGGACGAAATAAAATTAACAAAAGAATCTATGCCTTACATTTGGAGTAGGAGGAAGCAATGGAAGGCTCAAAAGCATCAGTACACTAGCAAATTCTTCTGCAAAAACTGTACATAAAAAATATAAGTAAAATCATCCATAAAGTATTTCATACTAATGCAGCACTGTATCTTCAGTCTTTCAATATAAGGTAGCTCTAGTGATAGTTTTATACCTTCTCAAAAGGAGAACCCTCAAGTGCTAATTTGAAAATGAAATATTTAGAAGAATAGTTACAGTGCTGTATTTGTCCTTGCAGAAGGATTTTCTTGACATTGCTATTATTCTGAATATGAAACACCTTAGACATGACATTATTGTTTTTATTCCTTTATTTTTTTTTTAATGGAACCTTGTACATAACATGGAACAGGTATTTTCCTTCAATCATTAATATTTTAAATTTTAAACTCCAACAAAATGTGAAAGAATAATTATTCATTTTCATACAAAAATTTAGGGGTTTAGCCATATACCCAATCATAAGGAAATCAATCCACAACAAAAGATAGACTGGTTGAGGGGAAAAAGGAACACTTCTCCATTGCTGGTAGGAATGCAGACCGGTGTAACCATTATGGAAAGCAGTGGGGGAGACTCCTTAAAAAAACTAGAACTGAACATCACATTGACTCCAGATATCCCCATAATGGTAATTTTCCCAAAAGAACTGAAAACATCATATCATAGAGATATCTATGCAACTATGTTTATAGCAGCACAATTTGTGATAGACAAATCTTGGAAACAAGGAAAATGCCCATCATCTAAAGAACAGTTAAAAAAGAAGTGGTATTTTTTGTAGAATGGGATATTACTCAGTTATAAAGAATGAGAAACTAGAAGATTTCATATATAAATGGGTGTGTCTTGAAAATATACTCATAAGTGAAATAAACTAGACCTACATGTTTAAATATTGTATAGTTTCCCTAGTGTAAGAACTCAAAGGAAGCCAGGCGTGGTGGCTCATGCCTGTAATCCCAGCACTCGGGAGGCTGAGGCAGGAGGATTGGTGCAAGTTCGAGACCAGCCTGGGCTATAAAAGTGAGCTCAAGGCCAGCCTCAACTGCATAGCGAGACCCTGTCTCAAAAAGACAAAAAAAAAAAAAAAGAACTCAAAGGAAGAAACAAAAATTGAAAGACATGACACAGTTAAATTGGTTTAACTGAATGGAAACAAAGAACTTAATGGTTAAACAATGAAGAGACTGCAAACACAAAATATAGAAACATGGCAAGACCAAAATCATCCACTTGTGTACACAGGATGAATTAGACAATGGTCAAAAGAAACTCCAACAGATCTTTCACACTGAGGATAGCAATGTGCAGCCCTGAAACTATTCTTGGAATGCCTGTTATTTTTGTCTTTTAGATGAGTGCTGCTTCTAATATAATTTCAGTTAGTGCTATATTCTCTCTCAAGCAAATAGTTGGTTTATATATTTTTTAAAAAAGTAGTAAAGGAGACCAAGATAAAGCAAGAACTACATACCAAAAAAGTGGAACTTTCCTGTCTCACGAGGTCATCAAATACCCTCAGGATTTATCCTGAAACCATGTACGGCCATGGCATGCAAGATAACCAGGGATGAGTTAAGAGAGGCCCGACTGCAGGAGAAAAGTATGCCCAGAATAGGCAAGACCACCAGGAAAAGCTCAGAATAATGGGAAGCTCTGCTTCAGTAGAAAATAAGTATGTTCATCTTATTTGGATGTTATTCAAAAGACTGGGGGTGAAGGCGAAATCAAAGAGTTTCAAAGAATTATTTTCCATTAAAGAGAGGCATTGTTATTGGTTTCAGGCTAGGAGAAAGGTCACTTTAAACTTAAAAGTTTGGAAGCAAATTATGAGAACACTACATCATGCTCACCAAAATGGGCAACCAATTCCTCTTCGTGTATGGTCTCTTTCTAGTTTAATTTCCTCAGCTTTGGAACCATTGCAATCTGCCTCAGAAGAGTCTAAGAAATATTTGAACAAGTCAGCTTCAGATGCTGATATTGCGAAACCTAAAGAGCAGCACCTGCACAAATATAAATCTGCGGGTGAGAACTTTTTAAGACCTCTGCCTCCCTCATTCTCAAATATAGATGGTAGCATAACAGAAAGAACAAAAACAGAGCAAGGAGCCTCTGTGGTGCATAATTATGATAAGGTGGGGCCCCCTCAAGATTCTCTACATGAAGGTGCTCCCTGTCATAGCAAGAGTGTCGGTTCTTTAAATTTCTCGATGCTTTATTTTATTTTATTTTATTTTATTTTATTTTATTTTATTTTATTTTTGTCTTTTTGAGACAAGGTCTCACTATGCAGCCCAGGCTGGCCTTGAACTCACTTTTGTAGCCCAGGCTGGTCTCGAACTCGCAGTGATCCTCTTGCCTCAGCCTCCCAAGTTCTGGGATTACAGGTGTGCGCCACCACTCCCGGCTCAATGCTTTATAGTGGGGATGAATTTAACAAACTGGTTCCTAAAAGGACGTTTATGGCATTACAAACCACCTTCTCAGAATCTGAGGATTTGGAGGATGTAGAACAAAAGGAAACTAAGAATGAGGTGTATGAGCTGCGAGCTCAGGTAAAGCAATTACAATTGATTTCTAAACTGATTGAAAAAAATGGAAGGCTCTACCCCTGTAATTCCTCCATTCAGTTCACAAAAATTCAGCCCCTACTGCCATCTTTTAACCCTTCTGCTTCTCCATATGAAGAAAGAAAGGAAGCCCCTATAAAAGTTTATAAAATTGTGATATCTCAGGCTCTTATGCAAGGGACACAACAGGGAGATCCTGAAGCTTATTCTGCCCCTCTGGGCATTTTTCCTGTGGTGGTTCAACAGCACTCACCAAATGTTCAATTTCCCCAGCTCTATATACATTGGAAACACCAACCTCTGGCATTTAAGGTTATTAACGATTTAAAGCAGGCTGTTACAGCCTATGGCACGCATTCAACCTATGTGATCGGATTAATACAAAGATTAGAAAATGAACATAGATAAATTCCTCATGACTGGGAAGTTTCATGCCATACAGTCTTAGAGCCAAGCCAATATATGGACTATAGAACTTGGTGGAAAGAAGCAGCAGATATTCAAGAAAGGATTAACAGGGGACAAAATCCCCCAGTTAATGTTTTATCAGATCAACTCACTGGGTTAGGGGCCTGGCTTGAGATCCAAGCCCAATTGCAATATGATGATATGGCTACTGGGCAAACTCAAATTTATTGCTTAATGGCATGGGAAGTGGTGTAAAGAACAGGGGATGCTCAAAGTCATTTGCTAAGGTTTTCCAAACTCATAAAGAGCTATATATAGATTTTGCCTCCCAATTAAGGGAAGTTATAAACAAGACAGTGAGAACACCAGATTTGAGGGATTTATTGTTACAAACTTTGTCTTTCAAGAATGCAAATACTGAATTTCAAAGGGCTCTGCATCCCTTAAAGGCATAGTTTGCATCATTGGAAGAATATATTAAGGCCTGCTCTGATATTGGCTCAGAGCCAAACAAAGCTAATGTATTGGCAGCTGCCTTAGAATCTTTTCTTAAACAAAGCCATACTAAATGTTTTATGTGTGGAAAGATGAGTCATATGAGAAAAGATTGCAGAAAAGGACAAGATAAAAAAGAAAAAGGAGGTAAGAGTAACAAGACTGCTCCCAGACCTTGTACAAGATGCGGAATGGGTAAACAACGGGCTAATGAATCTCGCTCCAAATTTGATAAGCATGGCCAACCCTTACAATCTCAGAGAAACTGGAGATGGGTCCTACCATCCAGGGGCCCAAAGATAAACAATGTCGAATAGCCACATTTTCCATTGGCCAGCCCAAATTGCAATCAAATGCAGGATTGCAGATCGGTTCCATGCAACCTCCGGAAGAAAAAAACACAGCTTTAGATCTGATGACTGTAAAAAATTAGCTTTTGCTCCCCTCTTAGGGAGCTTACAAAATTAAAACTGGAGTTTTCAGCCCTATTCCAAAATGTATCATAGCTCTCATTATAAAAAGGAGTACTAATGTTGCCCAAGGTGTATTTGTACATTTGATAATTATTGATAGTGATTATAAAAGAAAAATATTACTTATGATATCTACTACTAAACCTTTTCAAATTAAAACTTAACTGCTTATTAAAAATAGAAATCACCCTCTCTATATACATCTTAAGCTCGTACTGCATTACCTGGCCTATTGTCAGCAGAGTAACAGGAGACTTGGACTGGCTAAATACAGATGCCGTGGCTATGGGCCATAATTCCCTTAAGGCTTTAGGAGGTAATGTGGGCTCAACAAAATCCTTTACAGGTCCTAAGACCATTTTACTGCTGCTAGCTGCTAGGCCAGCACCCGTATGGAGTAAAGTCAACCAAAGACAACCCCAGTGCTAAATGGTCTGCAGGTTTTATTTGGAGTATTAATGCTGTTTATACAAAAAAAATCAGTTATAATTCTAACTTAACCATTGTTTAAACCACATCAAATTCTTATACTGATCAACTGGTCATTCATTTTTGCTAAAAATTTTTAAATTTTTTAAAGGAAATGGTGGGCTAAAAAATAAAAAAAAAAAATTAATGGAAAAACATTTTAATGGCTTTTCAAATGCAAATGTTTGTGGCCTCCAGACAGAGCAGCTACAAAGGTATGAGGCCATTGCCCCAGGATATTTTAAAAGATTACTTAAGATTCTTTTAATTTCTAGTTTAGCATGGTTGCTTAAAACTGCCCTAAATTAAAAATGGCATTAAAATTGGGCTTTGACCATGTGTGACAGCACACACCTAGAATCCCAGCACTTGGGAGACTGAGGCAGGAGGACCAATGCCAGTTCCAGACCAGCCTGTGCTATAAAAGTGAGCTCAAGGCCAGCCTGAACTGCATAGCGAGACCCTGTCTCAAAAAGATCAATGATTAATAATAATAAGAATAATAACATCAATAATAACAGGCCTGTTTTTATTTTCATCATTTATTTCATCATTTATTTCATCATTTTACAAAGATGAAATACTATTTAAATGTTTAAACAGTTGCTTGATTTTGACATCCCATTTAACTAATAAAAGGTCTAGTGGTGACTTCCAAAAAGGTTCAAGCTATAATAACTTTTTCATATTTGGGTCAACTTATGCAGCCAAAATATTTGTGCCCCAAACTGTCCAGATCAACCACTGATGATTTTCAGACTATATTTGGTAATCTTAATTGGCTCCATATTGATTTTGGAGTAATTTCTATGGTGCTATTGAGTGTCATTATCCTTTCGATAAGTTAAAAACAAAAAAAATGTATGGCTTCCTCTTCAAAAATCTCACCATAATATCAAAGTTCTGTTAAAACAAAAGGAGAGTCAATCCTGTCAACTTCACTTGTCAGCATATACTATTAAATTTTTAAACTTTTACAGCAACATAAAGACAAACCAGGTAAGAAAAAACAGGGGGGATGAAAAGAGTCCTTAAGAAAGATTTCCACACCAGAATTTGTAAGGAACTCAGTCCACTCCTAACTTTGAGGAGAAGAGTATGCTTTTGTTTTCCCAGAAAATGTTAAAAACATATTTGGACACCAGCATGTACTGTCAGGCTGCACCATGAATCGAGAACTAAAACAAAAGTTAACTGCAATGAGGCTAGATCCAGCCTGAAGCCTCCTCAAGGAACTGATCAAATGGAAATCTAAGGTATCAATAGATGACAAAAACCATAATTATGAAATATGCATATTAATTATAAAAAAATTATTCCTTTGAAATTTTTCTAGTAAGAGATCTCTAAAAATTAACAAATAACAAACTCTGGTTAATCTACTTTTAAATTTGGCCAAAAAAATGAGTGCACTCTTAATTTTATAAGTTTATGTGTCTGTGTATTTATGTGTTTGTGTGTCTTTCAATGAACAGCTGTTCTTATTTTGTCTTTTTTGTATTTTGATGATTTATTTTACATATAACTTAAGATACAGACTTACAAGCATGTTTTTTTCCCTAAACTACCAGGTAGTCAAAATGCTGATAAAATTGACTTATATACAATACATCATAAGGTCTGAGCTAATTTAATAAAAATTCTCTAGAATGAAAAAAATTCATTAAAGAGGTGTCCAGTTAATGAATAAGAGGTGTGGTTAACCTTTTTATTCATTAATAAGGAGCTCTCAATATTCTCTTAGGAGACACCCTTAATAAATAGGTCCCCTGGTTAAAAAATAAAGTTTTTTTTTTTTTGGTACAAAACTAGATTTTAAAAAAGGGTCTTTCTATGAGTATGACAATTCGCTGTTGTTAATTTCATGATATATTAAGTGTATATGTAATTCCAAGTACGTGGATCTTTCAAAATATAAAACAAAGATTGTTTATTGAGATAAGACATTGTCAGATTCAAACTTCTCCCTTATATCAAAAAACTTAATTTTTATCTAATGTAAGGGTGATCAATTATGAACAATTTTTTGTGTGTTTAAAATAGAGATGATTGATTAAAAGTATTCAGACAAACAAAAATATTTAAAGTATATCACAAAATATCATCAGGATTGTCTTGCTACAATGGTAAATAAGTTCTTGATTTTTAAATTTCTGGGTAAAAATGTGTATCTTTTATCTGTTAATATTCTATAAGGACTTAAACATTAGAATATCAATAGACAATTATAAAATGAACTAATAAAAACTTTAAAAATGTTCATTAAATAAAAAGGGGGAGATAGTACAGTAATACATATGAATATTCCTAGGTTAATAGTACAAAAAGCTTTATTTACCTTAAATTTTTTAAATTGGTTGCTAGACAGATCTTCTACTGCAGACTGTCACTGGACAAAGGAAGTGAATATTCCTTTACAACAGCATGTTTTCTTTCTAAATGATATTAATCAGTGGGTTCTAAGAGTTATCCAGAAATAGGGAAGAGGTTCTGCTTGAGTCATTACAGATAATGGAGTAGTAAATTGCATACCAGCTTGACAAATAATACTGCAAAAATGAGCAAGCATAAACATTCTGATACAAAACATCTGATTGCTGAAAAGACTCACCTTAAATAGGAAATATTTCAGACAGCCTCTTTTAAATAAGAAGGCCTGTCTTCAGAGACTCAGAAAAACCATGCCCTGACTGTCAAGGCAGCCATTATAAGTGAGACTGCACTCAGAGGTAGAGGCCCCAGAAATCAGTCTCAGCTTCCCAGATGGTCCAGTAGGAATTAAGGGCACTGGGTCTGCTTGCGCCCTTTGGCCAGATAGTCTCTGTCATTTCCATGGAGCAAGCCAGACAAATCATGACCAGAAGAAAATCCAGCCTATTGCTGGACATTGACAGGCCTCTTGGATCTTCTCTATCTCTGACTTTCCTTGGAGTCATCATGCCTCCAAAGAAACAGACTTTAGAAGACATCTTGCTTTAGCTGTAACTGAGATACAACAATATATTGAACTTAAATAAAAACACATGCAGACATATAATAATCAAGATCCCAGAAATCCAGCAGAAGAATAATAAGCTAAAAGCTGCTAAAGAAAATAAACAGATCACATTTAAAGGAAAACCCACCAGAACAGTGGCAGATTTCTCTTCACAAACCATGAAGTCAAGAAGGGCATGGGGCAGAGTGCTTCAAGTCCTCCATGAAAGCAAAATCAAACTCAGACTGATATATCCTGCAAAATTCTCTCTCAAGTATGAGGGAGAAGTGAAATATTGACACGACATGAAGCAACTAAAGCATTTCATGATGTCAAAGCCAACATTACAGAGACTACTAAAATGTATTTTAGAGAGGGACCAAAACCCATCAAATAGGGCAACCAAATAAACACAGGAGAAAAAGGGATAAACAGTAGTGAAAGACATGTCAAACATAAGTCAAAATATTTCAATTATAACAATCAATGTAAATGGATTCAATTCTCCAACTAAAAGAAAAAGACTGAAAGAGTAGATAAGGAAACAATATCCAACAATATGCTGTATATAATAAATTCACTTAACTCATAAAGAAATTCATGGGTTAAAAGTAAAAGGATGGAAAACCATACTACATTCCCCAGCACATTTAAAAAAAAAAAAAAAAGCAAGGGTACCAATCTTGTTTGTAGAAATTCTAAACTTCAAATCAAGATTGATCAAATGAAATAAAGGAGGTCACTACATACTGATAAAGCAGAAACTGAAGATGAAGAGGTAACACAGAGAAATATATATGCACCCAACACAGGACAGCCAAGTTAAATGAGACAAATCTTAATGGACATGAAAAATCTCACATCCAATAACATCATTTTAACAGGAGAACTTAACACCTCTTTATTCCAAAAACACAGGTCAAGCAGACAAAAATTAGCAAATAAATCGCAGAACCGAAACATAACTTGGAACAACTAGACTTTGTGAACATGCATAGAGTGTTCCACCCAACCAGTTCTGAATACACATTTTGTTCAGATGCACATGGGACATTTTTGAAAATAGACCACATATTAGTACATAGGTCATGCTTAAGTATATACAAGGAAACAGAAATAATTCCATGCATATTATCTGACCACAGTGCAATAAAACTGGAAGTAAATGACAAAAGAAACTACAAGAACCATAGAAAAACATGTACATTAAACAACACTCTTCTCAGCAACCAGTGGGTCACACATGAAATTAAACAAGAAATTAAAAAAAAATCTACAATTTAATGAAAATACAAACACAACTTATTGGACTTTATGGAATGCATTGAAAGCAATTCTTAAGGGGAAATTTACAGCCCTGAACTCACACATTAAGAAAATAGAATGTGAACAACTAAATACGCTCATGCAGCACCTAATCGAACTAAAAAGAGAAGAATAAAGAAAACCTAAAGCCCAAAGATGGGAGGAAATTATGAAGATTACAGTAGAAATTAACTAAATTGAGACAAAGAAAACAATACAAAGAATTATAGAATGAAAAAAGCTGGTTCTTTGAAATATTAAATAAAATTGATGAGCCCCTAGCTAACCTCTCAAATTCAAGTATTAAGGAATGAAAAGGGAGAAATTACTGCAGACCCAGCAGAGATTCAGAAGATCATTAACACAAACTTTGACAATCTTTCCTCTCACAGAATTCAACACACAGATAAAATGGACAGATTCCTAGAAAGGTATAAATTATCCAAAATGAATCAAGAAGATATAAGAACTCTCAATAACCCAGTAACAGTCAATGAAATACAAAATGTAAGAAAAAAGCCTACCAACAAAGAAAAGTCCAGGACCTGACGGATTCACAGCTGAATTATGCAAGAAATTACAGAAGAGATAATCCAAATACTTCTCAAATTCTTGAATGAAGTTGAAAAGGTAATAATCCTCCCCAAATCATTCATAGAGGCAAGTATTACACTGGTACCAAAACAAGAGAGAGATGCAACTAAAAAGGAGAACTACAGGCCAATTTCTCTCATGAACATAGATGGAAAAATCCTCAATAAAATCCTCGCCAATAGAATACAACAAATCATAAAGAAGATTATACACCATAACCAGGTAGGATTCATTCGAGGGATGCAAGGATGGTTTAATATACACAAGTCTATCAATGTAATACACTGCAGGAATAGGTCCGAACCCCAAAACCACATGATCATCTCAATTGATGCAGAAAAGGCTTTTCACAAAGTCCAACACTGATTCATGTCCAAAGTACTACAGAAAATAAGAATAGAGGGCCTGTATCTCAATCTGATAAAAGTCATCTATGAGAATCCCATAGCCAATATAATTTTAAATGGGAAACAGCTGAAGTCTTTTACTTTTAGACCTGGTACAAGATGAGAATGTTGCCTATCGCCACTCCTATTCAATATATTTCTGGAATCTTTAGCTGAGGCTATTAGACCATAGAAAGAGAAATAAAAAGAAAAAAAAGAATAGGTAAAGAAGAAGTTAAACAATGACTATTTGCAGATGATATGATAATTTACTTGGAAGACAAAAAACTCCACCGAGAAGCTACTGCAATTAGTATGCAAAATCAGTAGCATAACAAAAGTCAATAGCATTCCTCTACACAAATAACAAACACACTAAGAGAAATTAGAAAAACAATACCTATTACAGTAGCATTGAAAAAAATGAACTACCTAAGAATTAACCTAAATAAAGGAGTAAAAGATCTATTCAATGAAAACTACACTACTCTGAAAAAAGAGATCCCAGAGTATTTCAGAAAATGGAAGGATATTCCCTGCTTCTATATAGGATGAAACAACATTGTGAAGATGCTCATACTCCCTAAATCCTTATACAGATTTAATGCAATTCCTATCTAAATACCATCAACATACCTCTCAGACCTGAAGAAATCAATCCTAAAATTTATTTAGAACCAGAAAAGACCTAGAATTGCAAAGATAATCCTGGGCAATGAAGACAAGGCAGCAGGCATTACAATTCCTGAGCTAAAGGCATACAGCAGAGCTACCATGGTAAAATCGGCATGGTATTGGAAAAAAAAATAGACCTGAGGATCGATGTAATAGATTAGAAGATGAAGAATTAAATACAAACAGACTGAGCCAGTTTATTTTTGACAAAGGGACCAAACATGTTTACTGGAAGAAAGATAGCCTCTTTAACAAATGGTGGTGGAAGAACTGGCTCTCTACCTGTTCAAAACTAAAGCTTGACCAATGTCTATCACGATGCACTAGACCAAAATCAAAATAGATTAAACTGCTCCGGCTGAGCAGTTTCTTCATGTCAAAAGAAATTACCAACAGAATGAACAGACAACCCACAAATTTCAAAAATATTTTACTAATAAATATTCAGGCAAAGGTCTCCTATCTAGAATATATAAAGAACTAAAAAATATTAGGGTTCGAAAATTCAAAGATCCAATCCTGAAATGTGCATCTGAAATGAACATACACTTCTCAGAGAAAGAAATTCAATAAGTCTATAAATACATGAAGGAATGCTCCATATCACTAGCCATTCATGAAATGCAAATCAAAACAACACTTAAATACCATTTCACACCCAGAAAGAATGATCATCATGAAGAAATCAACCAACAGCAAATATTGGAGAGGCTGTGGGGAAAAAGGAACACTTCTCCACTGCTGGTGGGAATTCATACTGATATACCCATTATAGAAAGCAGCATGGAGATTTCTAAAAAAACTAGAACTGGAAATCCCTTTCAATCTAGCTATCTCCCTAGTGGGAATTTTTCCAGAACTGAAAACATCATTATCATAGGGATATCTGTGCACCTATGTTCATAGCAGCACAATTTGTGGTACCATAGCTTGGAAACAACCAAAATCTCCATCATCTGAAGAATTGTTAAAAAAAAAAGTGTGGTATTTTTTTTTAAAATGGAATATTACTCAGCTGTAAAAAAGATCAACTAGAAGACTTCATATGTAAATGGTTGTATCTTGAATATATACTCATAAGTGAAATAAGCCAGACTTACATATGCAAATATTATATAGTCTTCATAGTGTAAGAACTCAAAAGAATAAATAAATAAATAAATAAATAAATAAATAAATAAATAAATAAATAACTTTATTTTGGGCAGTACCAGGAATCAATATCAGGCCCTTGTGCTTTTTGCATCCTCATTCCCTATACTTTTTTTAGAAGAGTAACTTAAATACAAAATATATTTGAAAGAGTTAAAAAAATTAATGTTTATTGAAGTCATTAATGTTTAATTGTTTGATCAATCTTGCACCACGATATCTACTAACTTAAACTGACTTGATGATTAAAATATGGAATACAACCATTGGTAAATTTTTCTCCTTTTGAAATTCTGTACTATATGCACTCTTACTTATTACTGTTTTTCTATCTTTGTTTCTGCTAGTTTTACTCTTTAAAATAAAATTAAATCTATAAAAAAATGGAATTCCTTTCTCATCACTGGGTTCAATCCTGAATACTAAAATCTGTGATGTAAAGTGACTTGCCTGGTGACTACAATAATATAACCACACTTCTCTCCATAAGCATACTAACAGAGTCTTCTATAAAATGACATTTCTTTATGTGGCATACATATGCATGAATTCAATGTGCCGAAGTTCAGGAAGCAACGTGAGTAGTTTTGTGAAAGGGATGATGTGATTCAAAGTTATGAAGAACGAAACTACATTAATGAATAAAGAATAGTTCTTGTTTAAATAATGTGAAATTTTTGGTAGAATATTACTGAAATTTATGAAAGACTGTTCCATTATTCAGGACTTTAGAAGTTCCCTAAATTATGCAACTTTCAACAATCTGCATTTACATTTGAACCTGACTTTGTTTCTATGAATGGAAGAACATTTGCCTCATTTAATTTAAACAAAAAGGTAGTATAGTTTCACTGAATTTTTACAGTTCTAGTATTCAAATGCACTGTATTCTTCTTATCCTCTAGGTAGGGCAGGTTTGGAAAAAGTCCTGTGGAAATATGTAGATTGCAATGTCTTCAGTATTGAATTATCTGGCCATGTAAGCAGAGCACATGGAAGATATGTTGAGAACCAGGAAGATAACTCTAAAGTATGAAATTCAAAATCTGTCCTTGAATGCAGGACATCATGAATTTTAAATTACAAAAATTTCTGTAATATTTCATTATTTGGAAACCACCAGGTATTGTGGAAAGAGTATAAAAGCACACAGCAACAGATTTAAAATGAATGCACATGTAGGTGAGCCTGTTAAGAACTGATGACATGTCCTTAACTGACTTTTGCCAAAACAATGATGGGCACCTGCATTACTGAACCTGAAGCATTACTAACTCACTCTTTTTTAGTCTGGGGCAGTCTGAAATTTATTCACAATAAAAGTGAGATGTGCGATGCTACATGAAATTTAGATTATTACAGAAGAACTCTGTAGTGGAGTGCCTTTTACAAATCAGTAAGAAGTTTTTAACTGACCAGAAGGAGGGCATAGCCCAAAAATTTGATTTTTTTTATTAGGGTGCTAAGGAAAATGGATAAAGTGAAAGTCTTCTTAATATTTCTCTAATAAATAAAAATGAGGAATTATTCATATGCTAGTAAATATAACTTAAAAAAAACTAGTGGTAGTATTTTTAAAGAATAATCTATTTTTGTGAATTATAAATTTCATATTTTACTTCTTTAGAACCCAGATTTCTTTTCTTTAACTTTCTAAACCATAAAAACTAACTTTCTAAACCATAAAAACTAAGACCTCTAGGATTATTTAGAATGCAAATTCTAAGTCAAATATATAAAAATAAGAACACTAGCCGGGCGTGGTGGCACATGCCTGTAATCCCAGCACTAGGGAGGCTGAGGCAGGAGGATCAGTGCAAGTTCGAGACCAGCCTGGGCTACAAAAGTGAGCTCAAGGCCAGCCTGAACTGCATAACAAGACCCTGTCTCAAAAAGACAAAAAAAAAAAAAAAAAAAAAAAAAAAAAAAAAAAAAAGAACACTGTAAATCAGCTATTAATAGAAATAAATTATATATTTGATTATTGAAATGTCATAAGGTTAAAATTCACTTGAGTGTTAAAGATTTTAATAAATATTTTTATGCGCTGGGGCCTGGAATTTACTGTTATGCCAGTAGTTTGTCCTTCCAGAACTTCAACACAGTTATGATTTCTTAAGCTCAAGGCAATATTTTGTGTTGTAATTAATGACAGTGCCTTGGGTTTCTTTGCTTGCGACTTTAAAAAAATGAAAGCTGATTTAAAAAGACTAAAATAATAAAGATTTTTTTCTGATTTTGAGATATCAGTTGTATTTAATACATTTCTGATGAACTTAAAAACACCTAAGATGTGGGAAAATTCACTTAATGAAGTATTTTCTACATTAGTATTGATCATTTAAAGTCTTAATAGTAACGCTTTAGTTTTTAAATATATAGAATTTCTTTGCCTGGTTGTTGAATTGGTAGCTGTATTTCTATGAACAAAGGCAGTAACAAAATCAGATTCTTTAAGACCTTTTTTTTTAAATTTCCTGTTGGCTTTTCACATTGTGTTCACACATCCCTTTGAATCCAGATGGGGAAATAATAAAACAGGCTTCTCTGCCGAGAGATAGGCAATGTTCCTTCTGACTGAGGGATGTAGTTCTCCTAGTGTGGAGTATTACAATTTATCATATATAGTCAATTAGTCACATAAAGCAAAAGATAAGACCAGGAAAAAAAATCTATGAGTAAAAACAATGGGTAATCGCAGTTTTTCAGTTTCGAATTTTATGAAACATCAAAAACAAAGAAGTCAAATATGACCTTAAACGAAAGATAAAATATTAGCAACTTCTAGTCAGGAGTTCTCCGCAATACTAAGAAACAGGTACAGGACTTCGGGACCCCAAATGTTCTCTTGTGAGTTTTGGGATCGTTTGACCTCTAGCACTAAAATTTGCACATTTTTGTACCACTTATTCAGAAAAGAAAAGCCTTTAGTAACAGATACTAGTACTCTAGTCCAAGATCTCGCCAGAAATTCCAAAGCTATAAAGAACATATTCATGAAGATTTGGCTCCCTCTACAGGAAATAAGAAATAAAACAAACGTGGTAAATGTGAACCTCTCTGCATGTATCCATTAGAATAAGATTGTTTGGGATTCAGTCTCTGGTAACATATATAACTCACCAGCTACTCACTAAACACATCTTTTACAAATTTTGATATAAAAAACAGTAATAGAGTCCTTCCAAATATTTTTGAGTTTTTTGCTAAGCAACAATCCCTGAAAGGTAGTTTTAGGAAATTCTCTCCATGAGTGTAGGATTGAATTATTTTCTTCCCAGTAAACAACTGAACTCCTGTAGTAAGAGGAGGGGCACAGAGGAAATGCAGTGAAGTCTGCTATTGTTCTTTTCAAAACAAAGCTTTAACTCTAGGATTTGTCACCTTTTCTACTCCAAGTTAATAGACCCCACAGGTAGTTATTTACTTCAGAAGTAAGCACACATTCAAATATGCTCTGGCCAATAAGAAAATATGTATTGAATATCTGACTGTTCCACAAAGATGTATTTGTTTACAACTAAATGCCCGGTGAGGAAAAATTGTTAGTTGGTATTTACAAAACTGAATCCATGTTATTTAATATCATCCAAAAATAGTAAATTAAAATGATGTTCACAAATCATAGTAGTTGTACATTCCCCAAATTTCTAAAAGTACATGACTTTCTTTGAAGTCCTCTAAATCTAAAATTGTGTATTTATTAATTTATTTATTTAAGAGAATAACAGTAGCAAAAAAATCCATTTGACAGTACAGGATTTCACTAAGCAAAATAATAGAAATTAAACAGGACTAAAAAGAAAAAAATAGAAAAAGAAATATTTATATGTATAAATACAAAATAGCTTCAGTAATGGTACACTGATTTGTGCTGGTACTGAAAGGAATAATTAATGCTTTTTTTTCTGTCACTCCGTTTGAATTTTGTATAACTTTTGACCAATTTTACATGCTTACATCCAGTAATTTGAACAATTTATTTGAAGATAACTATGTGCAATATTAAATTAAGTTTAAAATCATTCATTTTGCAGTACTACTTTATTTGTATACCTGATTTCCTTTAAGGGATGGGGGATAAAAGCAGAATAACTTAAAATGAGAAAGTTGCCCTTGGGCTAACTCATTTTATATAACAACCACAATGACAACATATAAAACTCAGCTCTGCATATGTATGAAATTATACTCACTAAATCATTTTATCCAAGAGCAAACAAGAATGTACCACAAAGAGAAATACCAACACTTTTAATACCTTTTTTTGTTTTCTTCTAAAACAACCATTTACTTGAGAGAAAGAGAGAGTATAATAATAATTGAAATTGCATTAGAAGAAGCACACATCTGGAGATCAGAATGACAGGCATTGCATACATAGCTTTAGTGTTACACATTGCTATCCTCACTGTGAAACACATGTTGGAGATTCTTAGGACCACTGTCTAATTCATCCTGTGGATATAAGTGCATGATTTTTGTCCTGCCATGATTCCTATCTTTTCTGCTTTCTGTTTCTTGATTGTTTAATACTTAAATTCTTGATTTTCCATTCAACTGTCTTGTGCCTTTCCATTTTTATTTCTTCTTTTGAGTTCTTATACTAGGGAGACTATATGACATTTACACATGTATGCATTGTTTATTACATTTATGAGTATATCTGCAAGATACATCCACTTATATATGAAGTCTTCTAGCTTGACACTCTTTATAAGTGAGTAATATCCCATTGTATAAAAATATCACATCTTTTCAACCATTCTTCAGCTGATGGGCATTTTGTTTGTTTCCACGCTTTGGCTATCACAAACTGTGCTGCTATAAACATAGGTGAACAAATCTGGCTATGATACGATGTTTTAAGCTCTTTTGGGAAAATTCTTAGCAGGAGTATAGCTGCATTGAATGGGATTTCCAGTTCTAGTTTTTAAGGAGTCTACACACTGCTCTCCATAATAGTTGCATCAGTCTGCAGTTCCACCAGCAGTGGAGAAGGTTTCATTTTTCTCCACAGCCTCTCCAACATTTGTTGTTGGTCGATTTCTTTATAACAGCGATTCTTTCTGTGGTGAGATGGTATCTAATTGTTGTTTTAATTTGCATTTCATGGATGGCTAGCGATATGCAACATTTCTTCATGTATTTATAGGGTTGTTGAATTTCTTTCTCTGAAAAATGTGTGTTCATCTCAGATGCTCATTTTTGGACTGGGTCTTTGAATATTTGGACCCTAATTTTTTTTTTAGTTCTTTATAAATTCTAGATAGAAGATCTTCTCTGAATACTTATTAATTATTTTATTTTTTTAATTTGTGGGTTGTATTTTTCACTCTTTTGGTAATGTCTTTTAACGTGCAAAAACTTCTCAACCCAAGGAGCTCCCAGTTTTTGATCTTTGAAGTGTTAAACAAGCATTGTGATTTTTTCTGTGAACTCTTTGCCTACCCTGATGTCTGCAAGATTTCCTCCACTTTCTCTTCCAGGAGATTTAGTGTTTCTTTCAGTGGTGTCCCAAATTTTCTGTTCAAGGGGATTAGGGAGCCACAGAATAAAGGGATTGACAATGTATAGTATTCCTAAGGAGAGTCACCTAGAGAGAAAACATTCTCTCAGACTTTCACAGAAAGCAAATTGGATGAGCAATGGCTATGACTCACCCAGATGGCTGACACTCACAATAGTTCTACAAAGCACTGTACATAGTTTCAAGCTAAATCCTGATGGGATTTGACTGACCTTGGGAAATACAAAAGTTACATGCTTCGTTATACAGATCTTGCTTTAACTTGCCCTGAAGCTCCCAGTAGAAAAGTTTAACCACAAGGCATAAAAAATAAAGCTAGATTAGCATGTTGAGCTGTAAAATGGCAGTTCTCCCAATAATACACTGTGATTATGGAATATTGGACTACGTATACAACTACTTTCTCTTAGTTCAATAAGAAGAAGTTTTGCACCAATAATGATTAGAAAAATTGTCATGTTTACATTCTATACTCTGAATAATTACGACAAGGACAACAATTTGCATCGAATTAATTATTGTTAATATACTACTAATGTGTTTTGAAACTGTCTCATTGTTATTTCTCACTAAAAGTAATTTAAAAAGACAAATAACGAAAAGAAATACCAGCACTTCCCCATGGAATATTGCCTCCAGAAATTTCATAAATTAAGTAATTTTTCAACCTAAAGCATGTAAGATCTGGTCCTTCAGATATCTGTTATTTAAGCATCAATGCTAAACTCATGAAATACAAGCATCTTTGTTAAATAATTTATTATGGAAATCACAATATGTATACTATATAGCACTTTTAAGCCAATAAATGGTGGAATTAGAGGTTGGCTATAGTGGATTAGGCTCATATTCATCTGTGAGTATTACATTTTCAAATTCTACTAAACTTATAGGAATATATATATATATATATATATATGTGTGTGTGTGTGTGTGTGTGTGTGTGTGTGTGTGTGTGCTTAAATAACATGTATGTCTGACCATAGTACAAATGAGAAGCATCAGCAAGCATTTGGACTGGAGGAAGCAGGTAACTGGAAATCGATGTAGAAATGTACTGTTATCTGAATGCTTAAAATATTTAGTATCCAGTTCCTCGATTTTCTCAGGCACCTGCAAAGAGCATAAGACAATGACTAAGAACAACTAAGTGTATCAAGCTTACAAACAAGTGAATGAACACAGTTGCGTGCCAGAAGCAAGAGGGTTGATTGACAGGTGGATGTAAGCATTCCTTCTCTGTGTAATCTGGCAAGTATACTTGCCACCAGGCAGATGCAGCTTACCCACAGAGACACCTTGAAGAAAGGAACACACAACAGCTGTGGCAACTAGGCGTTATACTGACGCTAGGACAATTAGGTTAAAAGGTACATTCTTAACGCAGTGACCAGCTCCCACAAATCTAAACTGGCCTTATTACTTTGTGTGAGGAGATAGGATATTTCTTTCCTGAGGAAACTGATCTCAGAAGAATAATTGCAAAAGGCCTCCAAGTTTTGTTATTTTATATTATGACAACAACAGCTGCAACAACAACAGAAGGAAGCCCGCTTTCAACATGCAGCACTGGCAGGAACAGAAGACACAGGCCAGATTTTGAGGGACAAATCATTGAATAGTAGCAGGTTTTCAAGCACTGTGAGATGTTGGATTAATTGAATGGAGAAAATAAGAATCCAAAGTAAAATAATAGATTTTGAAAGAAAACTTTCAGATAAGTAGAAGAAATAGCTCTCTTCGATTTACTTTATTTTATTTCTTTGGAAGAGTAAAAACAAAAGCAAGAATAAAAATGAGAAAAAGAGAGTGACAGGGTAACAGTCTAATACATGTATTACAGGTTTTCAAAACAAGAATATCTGATTAATAACTGTTAATATATTATTTATTTTATCATCAAATCCGTTGCTCAGATTAAGAAATGTAGTTATGTAAGATTGGACGTATGATTAAATGTTACAGCTTGCTTTCAGAAAAGTTTTACTTACTGTTCTTGTCTCTTTTTTTCTTTTATTTATTACCTTTTTGAAAACTATTTTAAGTGTAATTGCCATGACATTAGGCATGGTACACATTTAGAAGATCAAGATTACAGGTATTCAAGTATGGTTTTTGTATTACACACTGCAGTCCTCAATGTAATTGCTTTAGTTCGCAGATAGCACACAGAGTTAGTCAAGGTGAAAGTTCTACACATGAACTGCTATGCCCCAAAATCGGATGCAGATCCTTAGTGCAGTCACCTCATCCATCCTGTACGTGTACTTGCAAGTTTTTCTCCCTACTTTTTTCCTATCTTTTCTCCTATCTCTCTCCTTTGTTGTTTAATCTTTAACTTCTATTTCTCTAAATTTTATTGTATCTGTGATGATGTTCAAGTTTTATTTCTTTCAGGTTCAGACCATAGCATATTTATACATGTGGGTCTGGTTTATTTCACCTATGTGTACAGCCTCTAGTTGCATCTACTTACCTATGAAGGCTTCAATTTTGTCTTTCTTTATAGTTTTCTCTATAGTTTTTATACTACATTGTATAAAAACTACATATCTTTCACATCCATTCCTCAAATGATGGGCATTTTGTTTTCTTCCAAGATCTGCCAATGACAAATTGTGCTGCTATAACCATTGGCTTATATATATCACTAAGGTATGTCGTTATCAGCTCTTTTGGCAAAAAAAAAAAAAATATTACCCAGAAGGGTAATATTTAGATTGACAGCACTTCAGGTCCTCATTTTTTGAGCAGTCTCCACATGATTACTATAGTGGCTGTACTAGTGTACACTTCCACCAGCAACAGAGAAGGGTTCCTGTATCCTTGTAGCCTCTCCAGCATTTTTTATTAGTTGATTTCTTCATTCTAGCTATTCTTTCTGGGTTAAGATTATACCTCAGTGCTGTTTTAATTTGCACTTATCAAATGATGCGTGAGGTAGAGTTTTTCGGGTATTTATTTGCCTCTTTATTTGTTTCTCTGTGAAATATGTAGTCATCTCAGATACCCATTTTTTGGATTGGTTGTTTAAATTTTGGGCCTCTAATTTTTTTTTTTTTTACTTTTTTATATATTCCAGATAGAAGGCCTCTGTATGAGTCATTATTGGTTAAGATGTTTTTTTTTTTTTTAAATTTGTAGGTTTTCTGTTTTTCATGTTGATTATTCTCTTAGTCACTTTCACTCGTTGCTAGGACCTGACACCCAAAGTGAAGGAAGGAAAGGTTTATTTAGCTCACAGTTTGTGAAGGTTTCAGTCCATATTCGGCTGGCCCAAGGCTGAGTGAAACAGGACATAGAGCATCCAATTCATAGCAGCAGAACAGAAACAAAATGGTGGCAGAGGCAGCCAACCAAACAGGGCAGCAGAGCAACAGCTACAGCTCTAGTCTGTCTCTCTGTCTCTCTTTATATTTCATTCAGTCTCTCTGTCCTAGGATATACACCCTAGACCACACCCATAGTCCCATCCCTACTCAGAGCGATAATCCGTACAGTACTAAAACACATAATCCCAGTTACTCATGAGTCAAGTCTCAATATCTAGAAGTCCCCGCCCGATGACTACATGAGCCTTTGGGGGGACAACTACACATAAACCATAGTAGTGATTTCTTTTGATGTGCAGAAACTGTTCAATAAGAGGTGGTCCCAAATGTTAATTCTTTGAGATATTTCCTGTACAGTTTGATTTCTGTTCAAGAAATGTTTTCTTATCCCTGTCTCAAAGATTTCTACCTACCCTCTCTTCCATATTTAGTGTTTCTGTTTTAATGGTTAGATCCATCTATCTATCTATCTATCTATCTATCTATCTATCTATCTATCTATCTATCTATCTATCTATCTGTTTAAGGAAGAGTCTACCATGTGCTCAGGGTCTCTCTACTAGATTGGATTGTACTAATCTTTCTGTTTACTTCCTCCCAAGAGAAGAGCTGGGATTACAGGTGCCCATACCCAGTCTCCATTGCCTTGCCTCAGCACACTCTGGAGGCAGAGCCTGCATGTCAGGCCTGGAAATCCAGCCTCTGGTCCCTGCACCTGTTGCTTCAGTATGCTGAGCTATTTGGCTGGCCTTTCAGTATTTAAATCTTTAATCTATTTTGACTGAGTTTAGTGCATGGTGATAGAACTGGATCAAGTATTAGTTTCTGGCATGTGGAGAGTCACTGTTTCCAGCACCATTTGTTAAAGAGGGTTTGCTTCTTCCGGTGAACATGTTGCACTTCTTTGTGAAAGGTAAGATAGCTGAGTGTATTTGCAGTTGTGTCTGCATCTTTTAATCTGTTCCATTGATCCTTGCATCTGTTATTATGATTTTAGCACAATAACTTTGTAGTTTTATTGCAAGTCATGAATTGTAATACCTCCTGCCTTGGCTGTGTTTCCCAGGGTTGCCTTCGCAAGTGTAGGTCTTTTCTGATTCCAAATAAATTTTAGAAATATTTTCTCTAAATCTTTGAAGTCTGTTGGTGGTATTTTGACAGAGACTGCATTAAATCTCCACAAAAATTTGGAAGCATGGCCATTAAAGGCAGTCATGTATAAACGGAAATTAAGTTGACACTAGATAACTATTATTATTTTCATCACCATCATTATTATTTTATCAATTTAATACAGGGTCTATAGGGTTTGACTACTCAGACGGACCTCATGGTGGTCCTCCTTTCTTCAGCCTCCAAAACTCTAGGATTACAGACTACCACAACCAGTCTCAATCATACTCTTTGTGTTGCACAGAATGGGGCTGGCATGACATGCTAGGGAATCATATCCAGTCTCTGTGCCTGCCTAAGTATGTGCAGTAGTCTGTTGAGCTATGGCCCAACACTTTTAGTTTCAAAGACTGTGGCACATGACTAAAAAATCATTGTCCTCTTATTTCCATATTGGAGTATGCATGTACTCTAACTATTTTTGTTCTTGCAAAATTCATATGTTGAATAAATACCTGAAAGTTTGCTGGTGTTAGGAGGTAGTGTGTATCATACAGATAAAACCCTCCTGAATAGATTCAGCAACCTGATAAAAGAGCAGTACCTCACTGCTATCCCTAGAGAAGCCCCTATCTGTAAGACAAGAGGAGAACCCTTATTGACAAAGAATCTGTGAGGCATTCATACTAAAAATGATAGGCAATAAATTTCTGGTGTTTGAAAGCCACTTGAGGCTGTGACATTTTGTTATACATCCAGAATAAACTAAAGACAAGTTAGAAATATTTAAAATACTGTGCACTTTCAAAAATTTATTTCCTCTAATTCTTCTTCTCTCAGATTCAGGACAGTATTAATAACAGAATAGGAACACATAAATTTCCAAAGGAAACAATGCATGAATGTGTATGATGTGTCCAAAGCAATTTAATAAAAGGCTAGCTGAGTGCCATCAGCCTAAATAAAGTGCTTTGCTTTGGCCAGTTAGCTGTTTCCTGTGAAAGTTCTTTATAGATTCTAGATAGAAGACCTTTGTCTGAATACTTATTAGTTAAAATCTTTTCAAAATTTGTGTGCTGTCTTTTCACTCTGTTGGTAATTTCTTTTGACATGAAGAAACTGATCAGCCAGAGGAGGTCCCATTTGTTGATTCTTTCAAGTGTTAAACACGCATTTTGATTTTTGTCCATGAACTCTTGCCTACCCTGATGTTTTCGAGATTTCCTATTAGTTTCTCTTCCAGGAGATTTAGTGTTTCTGTTTTAATATTTACCTCTTTAATTCATTTTGACTTTAGTTTAGTGCACAGTGACAGACCTCGGTCAAGTTTTAGTTTTTGGCATGTGGACAGCACCATTTGTTAAAGAGACTATCTTCCTTCCAATAAACATGTTTGACACCTTTGTCATAGATAACGTAGCTGAATGTGTTTATATTTCCTTCTGCATCTTGTAATCTATTTCATTCATCCTCAGGTCTGTTTTCTTGGCAGGACCATGCTGATTTTATCACTGTAGCTTTGTAGTATAACTTTAGGTCAGCAATTGTAATGTATGCTGGCTTGTCTTTGTTTCCCAGGATTGTCTTTGCAATGCTAGTTCTTTATTGGTTCCAAAGAAATTTTAGGCATGATTTCTCCAGGTGTGTGAGGTATGTTGATGATATTTTGACAGAAATTGCTTTAAGTTTGTTTAACAATTTAAGAAGTATGGTCATTTTCACAATGTTCGCTTTTCCTATCCAGCAGCAGGGAATATCTTTCCATTTTCTGAAATCCACTAGGATCTCTTTTTTCACAGTACTGTAGTTTTCACTGAAAAGTTCTGTTACTTCTTTAGTTAAGTTAATTCTCACGTGTTTTATTTTCTTTGATGCTATCATAAAAGGTATTTTTTCTCTAAATTTTTCTCTTACGGTGTTTAATTTCTGTGTAGAGGAATGCTATTGACTTTTGTGTGTTGACTATGTATCCTGCTGCACTATTGAATTTGATTATTAATTCCAGAGGTTTCTTGGAGGAGTGTTCTGGGTCTTCTAAGTAAATGCCTTTTATGAGATTGAATTAGATGCCTACTATTCCAGTTTTCTGTAGGACTCTGAACATGAATAAGTGCTGGACTTTGTGAAAAGATATTTCTGCATCAATTGAGAGGATCATGTGATTTTTGGTTTTGGTTCTATTGATATAGTTTATTGCATACACACACACACACACACACACACACACACATTTGGGCATATTGAACCATCCTTGCATCCCTGGGATGAATCCTCCCTGGTCATGGTGTATAATCTTGATGATTTGCTGTATTCTACTGATGAGTATTTTATTGAAGATTTTTATGTCTATGTTTATGACAGAAATTAGTCTGTAGTTCCCTTTTTGAGTTGCATCTCTCTCTGGCTTTGGTATCAGTGTAATACTTGCCTCAGGTAAGATTTTTGGAGAATTGCTATTTTTTCAATTAAATTGAATAGTTTTAGGTATATTAGGATTATGTCTTTTGTAAATTTCCTGTACAGTTCAGTGGTGAATCCATCAGTTTCTGGATTTTTTGGTTGGTAGACTTTCCATTCATGTATATTTAACTGCATTGCATTCCATGGTATTGCATTCTATAGTATTACCTTGCATTTTATTGCATGGCATGGGATGGCATCACATTTCATTCCATTCCGTTGCATTCTGGTCTGCTGTGTTCCATTGCATTGCATTGCATTGCATTGGATTGCATTCTGTTCCATTCCGTTCCCATCCCGTTCCGTTCCGCTCCGTCCCCCGTTCCGTTCCGCTCCATTCCATTCCATTCCATTCCATTCCATTCCATTCCACTCCATTCCATTCCACTCCATTCCATTCCATTCCATTGTTTTAGATCCATGTTCTAATCCATTTCACACCATTCTACTGCATTCTCTTTTCCATTCAATTCTATAATCAAATTCTTTCCACTCTATTGATATCCACCAGGTTGAACTAAATTATATTCTGAACAAGTCTATTCCACTCAATTGCATTCTATATTCATTTTGTTCAATTCTACCAAAAATTATTTTGTGTTGTATATTCCCAGCTAATATATTTCATTCCGTTCTGTTCCATCGCATGCTTTCAGTTCCATTCCATTCCCTTTTGTTCTATTCTGTTCCATTCTGTTCAACTGCATTTTAATCAATTGCATTATATTCAATGTCATTTCATTTGATGGTATTCTTTTATATTTTGTTCCATTCTCTTCCACTTCATTCCATTCATATCCACTACAATTCATCCCATGTCTTTGCCATCCATATTCTACTCCATTCTATGCCATCATAATCCATTCAATTCTATTCCTTCCATTCGGTATTCCATTCTATTCCATTTGATTCCATTTCATTCCGTTCAATTCCATTCCACTCCATTCTTCTCTATTCCAAATTCCATTCTACAGCTCATTATTTTCCTTACATATTCCATTCCTTTGCAACTTATCCAGTCCATTCTGTTCCATTCCATTCCATTCCACTCCACTCCACTCCACTCCACTCCACTCCACTCCACTCCACTCCATTCCATTCCATCTCATTCCCTTCCATTAGGTTGCATTCATGCATTCCATTCCATTCCATATTCCATTGCATTCTATTCCATTCTATTCTCTTCCAAGTTCCATTGGATTCAATTCCATATACAGTTTCTTTCCATTCTGTTCTATTCTACATATTTTCTTTTGATTCCTTTTATGTTCCATTCCATGTCTTTTCTTCCTCCTTTTGATTCCATTGCTTTTCAATTCATATTTCATTCCAGTACATTCCTGTGCATTCCATATTTCATTGTGTTCTTTTCCGTGTTCCTTTGTATTTCCTTCCATTACTTTGCTTTCAATTCCAGCCGATTCCATTCTTTTCCAATTTCCATTGTTTCAATTCCAAATTCTATTTCATAGTCCATTTGATTTTATTGCATCACATTCCATTCATTTCCTTCCCATCTTCCATTTCCTTCTACTCGATATTCTGTTCCATTCAATTTCATTACATAATTTTCAACTCGAGCCATTCCATTCTCTCCATTTCATTCCCATACCATCCCATTCATTTTCTTCTCATCCCATGGCACTCCACACCATTCTATGATATTCCATTCCATATTCCAAATTCCATTCTATTCCACACCGTTAAGTCTATTAATTTGCAATTAATTCCATTCCTTTCCACACCATTACACATTCCATTCCCTTCCATTCAATTTCATTTTATTTCCTTTAATTCCACTGCTTTCAATTCCATTCAAGTCCATATCACTCCATCCTATTTGTCTTAGTCACATTTTACTCATTTCTGGGACAGATTCCCCACATCCAAAATGAAGGAAGGAAAGATTTATTTAGCTCACAGTTACTGGAGGTTTCATTCCCTACTTGGCCAGCTCCAAGGCAGAGATGCACATGGCACAGTGCAGCAGTTCATGGCAGCAGAACAGCAACAATGGCAACAGAGGCAACAGAACAACCAGGGAGCGGAGAGCAACAACGCAAGTCTGTCTCTCTGTCTCTATTTTTAACATATGTCAGGCTCTCTGCCTTAGTCTATCTGCCTTAGGCTACACCCATAATCCTAGAAATACTTAAAATACATAATCCCAGGGATCATGGATCAAGTCTCAAACTGTAGATCAGTATTAAATCACATAATCCTATTGACTCATGAGTCAAGTCTCAATCAATAGAAGTCCCCACCAAATGACTGCATGAGGCTTTACGGGGACAACTTGACATAAACCATAACACCATTCCATTCCATTCTGCTCCATCCCGTCCCGTCCCGTCCTGTCCCGTTCCATCCCATCCCATCCCATTCTATTCATTTCTATTCCAAATTCCATTGCATAATTGATTTATTTCCATTGCATATTCCATTCTTTGCAACCTATCCATTCCATTCCATTCCGTCCCTTTAAATACAATTCAGTTCCATTTAATTCAATTCCATGATCCATTCCAATATACTTTCTTGAATTCCTATCATTTCCATTCCATAATCTAATCTATTTTTGTCCATTGCAATCCATTCTGTTCCATTTCATTCCATTCTGTTCCGTTCTCTTCATTTTCAGTTCTTTCCATTCTATTCCGTGACATTCTGCTCCATTCCATTCTGTTAGTTTCCAGGATGTTCCATTGCATTCATTTCAATTCCATTCCATTTAATTGAACTCCATGTTGCATTCCAATATATTTTCTTGGATTTCTATCACTTTCTTTACATAATCTAATCCATTCCATTCCTTTCCACTTAATTCCATTTCATTTTATTGCATTCATTCTATTCCGTTCCATTGCATATTCCATTGCATTCTATTCCATTCTATTCTATTCCAAGTTTCATTGCATTCAATTCAATATACAATTTCTTTCCATTCTATTCCATTCTATACCTTTTCATTTGAATCCTTCGCATGTTCCATTCCATTTCTTTTCTTTCTCCATTCAATTCCATTGCCTTTCACTCTATGTTCCGTTCCATTTCCTTCAAGTACTTTCTGTATTCCAATGTGTTTTTTTTAATATTCCATTCCATTTCCTTCCATTACTTTACTTTCAGTTCCATTTGATTACATTCATTTTCAATTTTCATTGCTTCAATTCCAAACTCTATTTCATATTTCATTTGATTCTCTTCCATCACATTCCGTTCATTTCTTTCCCATCTTCAATTTCCTTCTCCTGAAGATTCTATTCCATTTAATTTAATTACATCACATCTGAGTCCAAATGTATGTCAACTTCACCTATCGCTTCCTATCCATTCCCATACCATACCATCCCATTCACTGCCATAGCATCCCATTCCATTCCACAGCACTTCATGACATTCCATTTCATGTTTATTTTTCCTTTGTATTTCAGTCCATTCCAGTCAATATCCCATTCTTTTTCATCCTAATGTATTTCATACTCTGTAGTTTTCAGTCCATTAATTTGCAGTTTATTCCATTCCATTCCGTTCAATTATCCATTCTATTCCATTCCATCCCATCCCATCCCATTCCATTCCACTGGGCTCTATTTTATTCCTATCTTTCAGATCTATGTTGTAATGCATTCCATGTCATTCTATTGCATTCTTTTTTTCCATTCAATTCTATATTCCAATCCTTTCCACTCCATTGATATCCTCCACTTTCAACTAAATTCCTTGCCAATCAAGTCCATTCCACTGAATTGCATTCTGTATTTTTTTTTGTTCAGATCCCTTCCATGCTTTTAGTTCTATTGCCTTTCTT
This sequence comes from Myocastor coypus, assembly GCA_004027025.1. NCBI lineage: Eukaryota > Metazoa > Chordata > Mammalia > Rodentia > Myocastoridae > Myocastor > Myocastor coypus. Next base: position 100,054 of record PVJA010001360.1, read on the forward strand.
TTTGTTTGTTTCTCCTCTGTTCTGTTCAATTGCATTTCATTCAATTACATTATATTCCATGCCATTTCGTTCCATTCCATTCTATTTGTTTCTATTACAATCCACTACATTTCATTCCATGCCTTTGCCTTCTATATTCTCCTCCACTCAATGCCATTACAATCCATTCATTTCTATTCCTTCCATTCTGCATTTCATTGTTTTCTATTCCATTCCATTCATTTCATTCCATTCCATTCTTTTCTATTCCAAATCCCATTCCATAATCCATTCTTTTCCCTTGCATATTCCATTCCTTTGCAACCTATCCATTCCATTCCATTCCATTCCATTCCATTCCATTCCATTCCATTCCATTCCATTCCATTCCATTCCATTTCATTCCATAGGCAATTCCTTTCTGTTCTGTCCATTGTATCCCATTCCATTCCTTTTATTCCATTCCATTAAATTCAACTTTATGTTCCATTCCAATGTATTTTCTTGAATTGCTATCACTTGCATTCCATTATCCAATCCATTCCATTCCATTCACTCTATTCCATTCCATTCCACAGTCCATTGTATTCTATTCAATTTCATTCTATTTCAATTTCCAATGCATTCAATTCTATATAACATTTCTTTACATTCTATTTCATTGCACATCTTTTCATTCAAATCTGTTTTATGTACCATACCACTTCATTTCTTTTTAAATTCCATTCCATTGCCTTTCACTCCATATTTTTTTCCATTCCTTTTCAGTGCATTTCATATTCCATTGCATTCTTTTGCATGTCTCATTCTATTTTCTTTCATAACTTTCCTTTTAAGTCCATTCCATTCCATTTCATTCTCTTCCAATTTCCATTGCTTCAATTCCACATTCTATTTCTTATTCCACTTTATTCTATTCTATCACATTCCATTCATTTCCTTCCCATCTTGAATTCCCTTCTACTGGAAATTCCATTCTATTCAATTTCTTTACTTAATTTTCAAGTCCAAATTTAAGTCAATTCCATCCCATCTGATCCTATCTATTTCTATCCCATCCCATCCCATCCCATCCCATCCCATCCCGTCCCATCCCATCCCATCCCATTCCACTCAATTCTTTGTTAGTCCATTTAATATTCCTTATTCCATCTACTATCTTCCATTCCATTCCATTCCATTCCATTCCATTCCATTCCATTCCATTCCATTCCATTCCATATTCCATTGTTTCGTTCCATTCTAGTACATATCCCGTTCCTTTCAGTCCATTATTTTGCAATTTATTCCATTCCATTCAGTACCATAACCTATTCCATTGCACTGCATCTGATATATGTTAATTTCACTCCATTCCACTCCTTTCAAATCCCTCCAGTCCATACCATTCCATTCTGTTCCTTTCTTTATCATTCTGTTCCGTTCCCTTCAGCTCCATTTTGTCACATTATGTTCCCTTCCCTTCCCTTCCCTTCCCTTTGATTCCATTCTGTTCTATTCCTTTCCATAATGCGTTTTGTTCCATTCCATGAATTCCATTCCATTCCATTCCATTCCATTTAAGCCCATTCACTCCTTTCGATTTCATCTCACTCTGTGCCATTACTTTACGTTCCATCATTCCATTCCATTTCATTTTGTAACCCATTCACTTCTATTGTATATTCCATTCCTTTGCAACCTATCCATTCCATTCCATTAAATACAATTCCATTCCATTTAATTCAATTCCATGATACATTTCAAAATTTTTCCTTGAATTCCTTTCATTTCCATTCCATAATCTAACGCATTCTCATACATTGAATTCCATTCCATTCCATTTAATTCCATTCCGTTCCTTTCTGTTCTATTGTGATCCATTCCATTCTGTTCAGTTCTGTTCCATTCATTTCCAGTCCTTTCCATTCTCTTTTCTTTTGTTTTGTTCTGCTCCATTCCATTCCCATCCCTTCCATTCCATTCTGTTCTTTTTGTTTCTGGTATGTTCCACTGCATTCATTACAATTCCATTCCATTTGATTGAATTTCATGTGGCATTCCAAGATATTTACTTCAATACCTATCACTTCCACTTTATAATCCATTCCATTCCATTCCATTCCATTCCATTCCATTAGATTTCATTTAAGTACATTTACCCCTTTCAATTCCATTTCACTCTATTCCATTCCTTTACATGCCATCATTCCATTCCATTTCATTCTTTTCTATTCCAAATTTCATTCTGTAATTCATCCACTTCTATTGCATATTCTATTCCTTCACATTCTATTCCGTCCTTTTCCATTCCATTCTCTTTCCTTTCTCTCTTTCTCATCCCTTCTATTCCGTTCAATTCCATTCCACTCCCTTCCTTTCCATTGCATTGCATTCCATTCCATGCCATGCCATAACATACCATGCCCTTCCCTTCCATTCTGTTCCTTTCACTTTCTTCCCATTCCTTCATTCCCTTCCCTTCCCTTCCTTTCCCTTCCCTTCCTTTCCCTTAACTTCCAGTTCATTCCATTCTACTTTGTTCCCTTCTATTCCATCCTGTTCCATTCCCTTCTTTTCTATTCCATTCCATTCCGTTTCATGCCATGCCTTGCCATACCATGCAATTCCTTGCATTCTAGTCAGTGTCTTATAGAGGAATGGGTATAATACAACAAACACATATAACGCCAACTGTGCCAGTCTCAGAGTCAGATGAGGAATTGCGCTGACAGCGTCTGCACACTTCCAACTGAAGAATACAGCCCCAAGGGTTTTATAGTCCCTGCATTGTTCCATACCTAATGATGTCCACTAGATTTTTCATGTTTCTGCTGGTTCCCAGCGATCTGTAGCGATCACTTGTTGTGTCTGCAATGGAACACAGAAGAATCTGCTATGGAAAACTGAACGGTCCAGTCTGGAGGCTGACAAGTCTGTGCTGAAGCCAGAAGATAAAGTCTAAGCTAAGTTTTTCTGGGGCAGGACCCTCATAGCTCACAGTGTGAAACAGCCAAGCAATGCAGGCAAATTGATAAAATATATTGAACAGCAGGCATCCAGCCAAGTTGACACATGTATTAACCACTACAAGCCACACCTTGTCAACTTGTCAACTAGACATATTTCTTTAAATCAGTTTCCAGATAAAGAGATATGCATATAATTGTACCAAAAATTGTTATAACTATACTGTCCTATGTATAAAAAGAAATGCACTCAAATCTGCAGCACTGACATAGGTTAATCCTTAAGAACTGGTACTAAATTTATCCATACAACTATATACAGGGTTGAAATACTATATTTATAATGCCCTTTGCTGTAGCTTATCGCAGGGTAGTAGCTGATAATTGGAACTGTCTTTTTCTACTACCCATTCTGTATTCCCTTGGTCCTCAGTAAGTATCTCAGCAGGTTTTGGTTCTTTCCATGGTGGAGTGACCCATACCTTCATTCCTGAAGGCTCTGGACTATTTGTCATTGTTCCTGTATTAGGTTGTTGTAGCTTCCCATTCACCTTAATAATAGGGCATGGCAATACTAAGAGGTGCCCCAAGGGATCTCAATGTATAGTCTTCCTTTTCTCCATTGTGGAGTGTTAATCCAACTTCCCGTAGTCTGGGTCAACCACTCCTGACAACATGGTGGTTCCTTTTTTTAGCTTGTTTCCTCAAAGGCAGGAGGAGCCCAAGGTGACCAGGGGGAAATCTTAGCTTCCAGTTCAAAGATCTCATTGCTGTGCTTCCTGTGACAAGCTTTACCCATCTGGGCCTAGGACTTCTAGTCCAGCGCAGCATAAAGTTGTGGGGACAGGAAGCAAAAATTTTGCTAGTTAATGAATAGGGGTAATGGTGAGTGGTACCATTCCTACTCTCACCCCTTGATTCCTGGAGCCATGAATCCTGCTAGGGGATACACTGTACCATACAAAGGGCACTGATTCAATGCATACACAGCTATAGAATTACCTTACCACAGTTATGTAAACTATTATAACCTAGTTGGTGTTGTAACTGCATCTTCAAATGGCAATTCCATCGTTCTATCAATTCAGCTGCTTCTGGATCATGAGAAACATGGTAATACTAGTGAATTTCATGAGCATGAGCCCACTGTTGCACCTCTTTGCTGTAAAATGTTTTCTTTGGTCAGAAGCAATACTGTGTGGAATACCATGGTGGTGGATAAGGCATTCTGTAAGTTCATGAATACTATTTTTAACCAAAGCATTACATGCTGTAAAGGCAAATCAATATCCAGAATACGTGTCTATGCCATTGAAGACAAGGTCCAGTCCCTGCCATGATGGAAGTGATCCAATATAGTCAACCTGTCACCAAGTCTCAGGCTGATCACCCTGGGGAATGGTACCATATTGGGAACTCAGTGTTGGTCCCTGTAGCTGGCATATTGTGCATTCAGCAGCAGCTGTAGACTGATCAGCCTTGGTGAGTTGAAGTCCATGTTTCTGAGCCCATGCATAACCTCCATCCCTGCCACCATGGCCACTCTGTTCATGGGCCCTCTAAGCAATGACCGAGGTGGCTGAGGAGGGAGGTTGGCCACTCTTCACAGAACAGGTCATCTTATCCACTTGATTATTAAAGTTGTCTTCTGCTGATGTCTCCTTTTGGTGAGTATTCACATGGGAAACATATATTTACATCCTTTGCCCATATGGAGAGGTCTATCTACATACCTCTTCCCCAAATATCCTTGTCACGAATTTTCCAATCATGCTCTTTCCAAATTTCTGACCATCCAGCCAGACCATTGGCTACAGTCCATGAGTCAGTATACAGTCGCACATCTGGCCATTTCTCTCTCCAGACAAAATGTACTACCAGGTGCATTGCCCGAAGCTCTGCCCACTTTGATGAATTCCCTTCACCCTTTTCCCTTGGTGATGTCCCACAAAGGGGCTGTAATGCTGCAGCTATCCATTTTCATTCAGTTTCATAATCTATTTCATTCCATTCCTTTCAATTTCTTTTCATTTCGGTACATTCCATTTCATTCATTCCATGGTATTCCATTCCATTCCATTCCATTCCATTCCATTCCATTCCATTCCATTCCATTCCATTCCATTCCATTCCATTCCATTCTGTTAGGTTTCATTCTTTTCCTTTTCATTCAGTTCTGTTCCATTCCTTCCCTTTCAATTCATTGTAACTTCAAATCCATTGCATTCAATTCCATTCCATATAATATATTCCTTTACATTTCAATGCACTCCATTTCACTGCATTGCTTTCTGTTGCATTGCATTGCATTTCCTTCCCTTCCCTTCCTTTCCCTTCCATTCCCTTCCTTTCCTTTCTCTTCCCTTCCCCTCTGTTCCGTTCCATTCCACTCTACGTTCCTTTACGTTCCATTCCATACTACTCTATATTTCATCCCAATCCATTTGTTATGGCTTATGTCTAATTGTTCCCCCAAAGCCTCATGTAGACATTGGGCGGAGACTTCTATAGATTGAGACTTGACTCATGAGTCACTGGGATTATGTGTTTTAGTACTGATGAGTAGGGCTGGAACTATGGGTGTGGTCTAGGGTGGATATCCTAAGGTAGAGAACCTGATAGGAATATAAAGACAGACTGAGAGACAGGCTAGAGCTGTAGCTGTTGCTCTGCTGCCCTGTTTGGTTGGCTACTCTGCCACCATTTTGTTGCTGTTCTGCTGCTATGAACTGGATGCTCTCTGCCCTGTTCCACTCAGCCTTGGGCCAGCCGAATATGGACTGAAACCTTCACAAACTGTGAGCTAAATAAACCTTTCTTTCCTTCATTTTGAGTGTCGGATATTTGTCCCAGCAACCATTAAAAAGTGACTAAGACACCATTCCATTCCTTTTTTTTTTTTTTAATTCCATATTTCATTTCATTGCAATCCACTCCAAAAACAAACCATTCCATGTCATTCCATTCTGCTCAGTTACATAATCCGTTCAATTCTATTCTATTCTTTTCAATTCTATGCCATTACAGTCCAGTCCATTCAATTCCACTCCACTCCACTCCACTCCACTCCACTCCACTCCACTCTATTCTATTCCAGTTCATTCTTTTTCATTCCATTCTAATCCTGTCTTTTTTCCATTATTAAATATGCGATTCCACTCCACTCTAGTCCTCTCTATTCCATTCTGTCCCTTTCCATTACATTCCATATTCCGTTATATTCTTTTCCAAATTCCATTACTTTCGAGTCCGTCTTCCATTTTTTCCATTCTGTTACATTCTATACCATTTCATTTGACTCCTTTTTATATTCCATTCAATTTTATTTTATTTTCCATTCGATTCCTTTCCATTCCACTCCATTTGTATTTCTACTGCATTCCACTGGATTGCACATTCCATTTCATTCCACGCCATATTCCTTTCCATTTATTTACTTTCCTTTCCTTTCCATTCCATTCCATGCTTTTCCAATTTCCATCATGTTCTATTCAGAATTCTGTTTCATTTTCCATTTCATTCCACTCATTTCCTTTCCATATTCCATTCTGTTTCATCCCAAACTCCATTTCATTTCATTTCATTTCATTTCACTTCACTTCACAGCATTTCATTTCCTTTCATTCTTTCCCATTCGAGTCCAAATTCAATTAAATTCCATTCCATCCCATCAATCCCATTCCATTCCACATTTCTCATTCCATTTCTATCAATACATTCCATTCAATACCACATTCCTTTTCATTCCACTCCATTCCAAATTCCATTGCTTTCAGTCTATTTCATTTCAATCATTCCATTCCATTCTAGTTTTCATAGTTTGTTCTTTTGTACAATTTTGTGACAATAGAGATGCTCATAGTAGATATTCTTGTGATTATGCAATCTGTGGTAATTTTGACCTTTTCATTTCTTATTGCATGAATTTAAATTTTTTTCCTCTTTTTGATCAGGTTTACTATGGGCTGATCAATTTCATTTAATCATTCAAAGAACCAGATTTTTGATTTGTGAATTCTTTGTATTTTTTTTCTTCATCTTCATTGAATTAATATCAGCTCTAATCTTGAGAATTTTCTCCTGTCTTTGGGCTTTGCGTTTGGATTGCTTTTCCTATTCTAGATGATCATGGTGCATCATTAGAGTATTTGTTTCTTCCATTGTGTTTTCTTAATATGTGCATTGTGAGCTATAAATATCTTATTTTCTCCCTAGTATAACAACTCAAAAGAACAAATAAAAACTGAAAGGTATAATAGACACAGTTAAATGGAAAGTAACAAAACTTAAGCATTAAACAATGAGAGAGGATTAAGAAAAGAAATAAGTTAGGGGAAGTACTATATATGATGGGTTAATTTTCCTAAGAATTTCCATCAGTTTTTTAACAATACCAGTTAATGGATAGAATTCTCACATTGACTAACTCCCTGTGCTGATATCTGTAAACTAAGCAATTACATTGTGAACAGCAATGTGTAATACTTAAACCCTGCTTGAAATACCTGTCATCTTGGTCTTCTAAATGTATACTGATTAATTATTACTATATTCTTTTTAAAATACTTTTATCAGGTAATGAAAGAAAATGAGAGGCAAAAACAAACAGAAAACAGATACAATCTGAGCGTTGCCTAACTCACAGCTATTTCCCTAGTTACACTTTATTTCTAGATGTCCCTCTAATGGCTTACAAACTCATAGATGAAGCTTTGAAAGGGGGTTGGTTCATGGGGATATTATAGAAAGCTAAGTGTCTTAGTTATTTTTCTCTAAATTCTGGGACAAATATCCTACACACAAGCTTAGGGAAGGAAAAGTTTATTTAGCTCAGAGTTACCGGAGGTTTCATAATTTACAGCAGCCTGAATTACATAGCAAGACTTCGAGACTATGCGGCCGTGTCCAGGATGATTCACTCCATACCTCAGAGAGTCTGCTGCCTGTGGGGTGTAGGGGAACCTCCGACAGTGCAGCTGTCAGTGTACAGGTTTGCACCTCCCTTGGCCACGCCCCTGAATCCCCTGCCCTTTGGCTCCGACCCTTGCCCCACATGCTTGAAAGCCCCATGATTGACATGAGGCTTTGTGGGACAATTAATTACACACCATAACACTAAATTATTAAAGAACATACTGTAGGCAGTCAGAGAGTATATTGACTCAAAAGAATCAATATAAGTGATGAAAATACATTGAAACTATGATTGGAAGCACATCTCAGAGAAGGCAAACCTCAGGATAAAGAAAGAATGATACAGCTTACATTTTTTCACAAGGGATAAGTCATCACACATCATCTTATAAAATCTAGATGAACATCAGTCACTTTGGTGGGTGACCAGGGGACCCTTGCATCCATGTGTTCCTGAAAAGTTGTTTATCCTCTCCATTTTTCTGCATGACCTGCTTCCCCACTGAATCAGTATTATGTAACTGGCTATAGTTACATTTGTACTGATTGATCACATCCTAAGCCTATGTTGCATCCATCTTTTATTTTTTTCTATATAACTTCCTCTGTGAGGTGGTCTCTTTGGCAATCTACGTGTTTCCCAGGAACTATATCTCTCTCCCTCTATAAATATTTCCCATTTTTAGGCTCTGTTCCTCTTGGGAATTCATTCTTTGATTTTGGGCAACATGAACTCAGATTCTCTGATATCTAACAGGTTGTGAGTTGTAATATTTCCCTATATTATTCCTATACCAGGGGCCTAACTCTCACCAGTGGGTTAGTTCGCTGATGAGCTGAAAGCTAAATGAGATGTCAGGAAGAGGTGGGTCACTTGGAGTGTGCGCTCCAGGTGCGCATGCCCCAGACTTATCCCTTGATCACAGTTTATATTCTGTTGTCACACGAAGAACTCTTTATCCTCTGTCATGCCCCTCTGCTATACCACAATGTAGCCACAAAACTATGAATTGAAACCTCTACAAACTGTAAACTAAACTAAAATTTCCACCTTAGAGATTTTTTGTTTATTTGTTTTTTGTTTTTGTGGTATCAGGGATTGAACTCAGGATCTTGCACTTGACAGGCAAGCGCTTATTCTACTGAGCTATCTCCCCAACCCTCTACCTTAAAGTTTTGACACTTAATACTTAAGTGTCAGTAACTATTCGTCAGCAATGAGAAAGCAGTTTTGACGTCTAGGTTAGTAAAAGTTAGTCATTAAAGGAACTTTGATTTCACCCAGGCAAAAGGAAAAAGTACTTCTCAGTTTAGCCATTTGTAGAGAGAAAAACATATTTACACTCTTACTAGCTCTTATACAAGTCATTTAGGTTTTCATAAGGCTGTGCTAAGCATGAAGGCCATGCATGTAGAAATGAGGGCTGAAAAAGCTATGTGTATTAAGGAAGAGGCAAAGACCAGGTCTGAGTCCCCCAGACTCAGTTTTTCATTTCCCTGGTGGTATGAGACTCTGGTGGCTTCCCTAGAAAAGTCTCAGTGTTTCTTGGGCAATAGGCAGGGTAACATTATTTTGTCTCAACATACAAAGATGATCAATATGAATTATTCATTAAGAAAAACCTGAACCACCATACACAACTCTCTTAATATAAGCCCAGCATGTCATTTGCAACAGTCTTCCTGTCAAAGATCTGAACAAAGGCCGCAGTCATCCTTTTTGCTCTGGTGACCATTTATGATTCCCCCTCCTCCCAAAAATGGTAAGGTTGTAATACTTGAATACTCCGGTGATGCTGGTCAAAGTCTTTCTTTCTTTCTTTCTTTCCTTTCTTTCTTTCTTTCTTTCTTTCTTTCTTTCTTTCTTTCGTGTGTGTTTGTGTGTGTGTGTGTGTGTGTGTGTGTGTGTGTGTGTGTGTAGGGTCTGATTTCACAGCTCAGACTTAAAGTAGATCTCAGATTTTAGACTCTCCAGTGAGGGAATATAGGCATATGTGTCACCATGCTCTGACTTAGTCAGTGGTTCAGTGCACACAAGTGTGGGGCCCACACAGCATGTGGTGCCAGGGCTTGAACACAGGTCCCTGCACTTGCATAAGCAGGTGTTTACTCCACTGAACTATCTTGAAGGCCCTATATTTTGCATTCTTAACCAAGTTGTTCATGTGGCATATATTCCCTCTTATAATATAATTCAGTCTACTTCTGATTTCAGGGAAGATTAAGCTTTAAATAAATACAGATCACTATCCTGGGAGAAAAAAATTGATCCAAATTTAAATCTTTAAAAAATGAAACAAAAATGCCGGGCGTGGTGGCGCACCCCTGTAATCCCAGCACTCGGGAGGCTGAGGCAGGAGGATCGGTGTGAGTTCGAGACCAGCCTGGGCTACAAAAGTGAACTCAAGGCCG
>PVJA010001360.1:110406-129414 GCA_004027025.1 Myocastor coypus
AAAAAAAAAAAAAAAAAAAAAAAAAAAAAAAAAAAAAAAAAAAAAAAAAAAAAAAAAAAAAAAAAAAAAAAAAAAAAAAAAAAAAAAAAAAAAAAAAAAAAAAAAAAAAAAAAAAAAAAAAAAAAAAAAAAAAAAAAAAAAAAAAAAAAAAAAAAAAAAAAAAAAAAAAAAAAAAAAAAAAAAAAAAAAAAAGAAACAAAAATAGAAAAGTAAGATTTAGTACAACAAATCCAACAGTTGAAACCGTGAAATGATGCCAAAGTACAGGCTCCACCATAACTGAAAGCAGTAGGAAGATAGGAATATTGATTTCATAAACTGAAGAGTAAGGTGAAATTACAAAAGGTGGGGCCAGGGAGATAGCTCTGTTTTAAAGTGTCTGCCTGGCAAGCACTTGAATTTGAACCATGGACCCCCGCAAAACAAAAAACAATAACAAAAAAAGGCAAGGCAAATTAAAACAATATTTAATGTACAAGGACAAATTATATCTAGACATTTTTACCAAAATTTCTGCCTAGTCTTTAATTTTATCTTGCTACCAAAGGTGAATTTTTACACCTCTGTAATCTCTGTCCTGGCTTTCAGCTGTTTTTCAATCCTGTGGATACACTTAAACCTTTTTAAAATGTCTTTGCAGTGTCCATATTATTGTATGAAGATCTTAAGATTTATTGAAAACATCAATAGCTTTCTAAGGTTAATTGTATGTGGCAGTCACTTTTGAGTGGATCCTATCAAGTAGGGACATCCAGCAAGTCAGAGGTCAGAGAGAGGGACTTGATGGACTGTTAACCTTATGAAGTTCTTCAGGAGGTCCAGAGGGATGACATACTAGTTTATGTTGCTACCTTATCCAGGTGTTGCATGCCCCTGCTTCTTATGATCCAGATGAAATGTGACATAATTCGTTGTTCTGGTGTGCCCACCAGAATCACTGCCTTGGTTTTCTCTGATATAACTTAAGTTTATGATTGATCAAGTTGTCCTCATTTAATTTCATTAGTTTATGAGTGTCACTATCTTCATTAGCTAGATTATTTAATCAGTGTATTCTTTGTGATTGTACTTTGCAGCTGGGAGTTTTTAACAGATAAGTTTGGTTATTTATTAACATACAGAAATTACCAAGTCACCTTGACTCAACATATGCACTCAAAATGAAGCCATTCAGGGCAACGTTTAGGCAGCATGCTACTATTCCAGACAACATGGAGTAAGTCACAGCAAGTCACAGCCTGTCTTCCATAGTCTTTCATCATTTTTATTGATGTGAAGCTAGTAAACTATAAAAGTCAGAATAAAGCTGTGTTATTGCTAAAGCCAAAGACAGACTACATAATACAGTTCTAAGGCACACCCTCCTAACCAGGGTATTACTGAGTTCAGGAGCAGGATCTCAGAGGACTGAGCTCAAATTTACAAAGCTTTAACCAGAACAGGGATGACTGAACATTTTTAAGAGACACGAGGAAAACGCAGAGGAGTGAGTGGAGACTCAGTGAAGTTAGGAAACTGAAAATTTAGAAAACATACAGTGAGTGTTGGCACTGTGAATATTCTACATGGGTTTGCTAGCTGGCACTTACCCAGCTTCTTACCTTCCTAAGAAAGCTGAGAAACAGATTCCCTACCTTCATATGTTTACATCCAGGAAATTTTTGGCAGCTTTGAATTTTCTCCAGAAAGTAAAATAAGGGGAGTTGAGGATATCTGCGGTTATCATGTTGAGTTGTTAGAAAATATGTTCATGTTTGTGGGGCCAGGCTGGTTGCAGCCTGAGACAATGAATAACCATGGGAACCTTGCTTAGTGTTGGCAAGGAGAAAAATTTTGCGAGTCTGTGCCTCATTCGCTATGAGTAATACAAAACCTGTTAAAATATTCCCACCACTGATTGACATGCTCTTGGAGGATTTTGTCACATTTAACTTGAACTTCAGTCTCTTTGATTGTTAATATTACTTCCCATGGAACAAAAAGTCAGAGCCCACAAAGCAATGTTGGCCTCCATCCATGTTTGGGACTCCACCAAGAGTAGTGTCTCAGTAAAACATTCAAAGCAGCATGAAATTATGCTTCCTTATGTGTTTCCCAGTTCTGTCTTACAGCTACCTCTGAATGACCTAAAAGAATATTTGCAGTGGTCGATGTTACTCTGATTATAACTGCCATGTAAGTACTCTTCTGAGAGTTTTCTTCTTGCAAATTTTCTCTTAGATAGCAAAATAAGCTCTATAGAATGACTCACAAATAATAGATCTGAATTAATTTGCTGTTTGTAGGAAAAAAATGAAAATGACTTTTCTGAGAATCTAGAAAGACTTCCTTTGTGAGCAAATTTCTGACCATTGGAAATTTTGGTTGGAACAGTTCTCTGTTCTTTGGTAAGTTCTTTGCCATCTTTCTATTCCTTTTGAAGTCAGCCCAAAAATCATCCTTGTAACAGAATTCTGTAGGAAAATAATCTGGCCACTTTCTCTACTTCAGCTCTTTCTGTGTCTGTCCTGAAAGGTACACATCAGTAACAGTCCATTAGCGATCAAATTGTGCCAAACTCACTTCATTAAATAGAAATGTAAGATTATACATTGCAAAAAAAATTTAGACTGTTATATAATACAATCTAATTGCTCAAAATAGATGTTAATTAGAGTTATTGCATTAATTGCAATAAGAGAAAAATAAACCCTAGGTAGAACTGAGATCATTTCCTAGTATAAAAGGGCAAGAAAAGATTTGTTGCAAAATAGTAATACTGAGGTCCATGTGTAGAAAATCAAAAGGAAAAAATATTAAAGAACTGGAAATTTTAGTTCTACCAACCCAATAGGATTCTGACTGAAACCAGACCTTAAAGATATTTCTGAAGACAAGGATTAGTTAGAAAAAGTGCTGTAGCTGAAACCCTAACTAGAGTTTAGAAAAATAAAGATTTTATCACTAGGTAGTACTTTCTGAAATTATCTCCCAAAATGGAAAAAGTAATGGCCAAGAATTTTCTCTGCCTACTATGTATCTGCACTTTAGTGGGGTTGACATTCTAAGCCCTCACACTACCCTCATATCTATCAGAGCTGCCAAGCTGGAGTGCCATTGTTTGTGCTTCACCACTGCTGTGATTGCTAAAATTTCTCTGAGACAATATTCTGTTACCAGAAATGAAAGAAAATTACATATGGGATTTTTAATGTATAGATTCTAAGAACTCCAGAAAATCATAAATTTATAGATTAAAATTCCAATCCAGAAATTAGCTCCCTAGCAACATGACAAAATAGTGAAAAGTTTTCTGTGTTTTCTTATTTGTTTTGCTTTTAAGATAAAATTTGTACAGAATCCCCTGCTGGCCTGGAACCCAGACCCTGATGCGCAGATGTAGGTGAGGAACTTCTCCACCGCCATACGCACTGGATAGCCAACTGGGCCAGAACCCAGACACCAGAGCACGTATAGGTAGGTATTATTCCAAATATTAGAACCACCAGCTACTTCCCTGCCAGGTCTAAGAAAAAGTGCTTAACTGTACTTTTGCAGACTCCCGACCAGGCATCTCCTGTGGAACCCTGCAGCAAAATTCCCTGCAGAGATGCTGGTTTCAGACCCTGCAAGCTAAACCAGGACCTGAACGTCCTTTAGGGGAGCACAGGGGATTGACTTCATGAGTAGCAGCAGGCAGAAGCAGAGCACAGCAGCCAGATCCAGCCACCACATCTGGACAAGTTCCAACTTCATTGGTCTGGATCTGAATTTCAGTAAGTGCTAACCACATAACTGTACCAGAATTATACAGAAAAGGACCAAGGACAGTGCTATTCAAACGACAAGATGCAATTGCAGGCTCCAGTTCCACCCTGTATAAATGCAGGATATACTGACATGAAAGAAACTGAGAGTCACACAGCTGTAACCTAGGAATTAATAGCATCTGAAATAAAGAAACAAATGCACATGTGTATAGAGGAAATCAGATGAGAAATAACCTCTGATATATATGTAAACAGAAATCTATGAATTAATAGTGCTTGAAGTTAAAAAAAAAAGAACTGCAGAAAAGTATAGAGGAAATGAGGTCACAAATATCTTATGGAGTAAAAAAGGAAATCTCTGAATTAACAGCATCTGAAGTAAAGAAACAACTGCACAATGGTAGAGAAGAAATCCAATTAGAGATAATCTCTGAAGTATAAAAAAGCATAACTACAATAAAAGAATTAATAAATGCTTCTGAACAAGACATTGATAAAAATTAAAGGATAATAGAAAAATGATGGGATCATTGAATGAGAAATATAGGAAAGAAATAGATCACATGAAGCAGTTTCAAAGAGATATACAGGGCAGTAAAATCTCAATCACAAGCTGGCAACACTGCATGAATGAAAGTATAGAGTTTCAGATGTTTGAACACAGTCACAGCTAGTTAAAAGTAAGAAAGAGTCTCTTAAAAACAAGTAGGATGCAGGAAAATATAACTCAACGTCTGCAAGATGATGCAAAGATGAACAACATGAGATTAATAGGCATCAATGAGAAAGAAGGAGTCAGTACAAATGATATAAAAAGAATATGGGCAGAAGTAATAGCAGAAAACTTCCAAAATATGACAAAACAATCAGATATTCAGGTAACTGAGACATAGAGAACTCCAAAATAACATCAGTCCAACTAAAAACACACCCAGACATATAATGACCAAGATTCCTGAAATACAGCAGAAGAATAATATACTAAAATCTGCTAGAGAAAGGAAACAGATTGTATTTAAAGGAAAACCAATCAGAATAGTGGCAGAATTATCTTCCCAAATCATGAAGTCAAGAAGAGCATGGAGGAGAGTGCTTCAAGTCTTCCATGCAAAAAATTCCAGCCCAGACTCCATACCCTGCAAGTCTAATCTTTGAATGTTGATGGAGGAGTGAAATACTTCCACAACAAAGAACAATTAAATCAACTCGCAAGAACAAAACCAAGCCTACACAGACAACAAGAAGATATCCTAAAGAGGGAAGAACATGAATCAAATGCCAAGAATGAGAACAGAAAGAACCCACCAAAGAGGGCAACCCATCAAATACAGGAGAAAAAGAGGAGAACAATAGTAGGTGAAAAACATGTCAAACATAAGTCAATATACTTCAATTGTAAACATCAATGTAAAAGGACTTAATTGTCAAATAAAAAGAAATAGACTAGTAAAGTGGAATAAGACCAAAATCCAAAACTATTCTGTATACAAGAAACACACCTAACTCATGAAGAAATTCATAGACTGAAAGTGAAAGGATGGAAAACAATGCTATATTCTCCAGCACCTCAGGAATAAGTTATCAATACTGTTTGCAAATAGTCTGAACTTCAAACCAAGATTGATCAAATGAAATAAATATGGTAATTACATAGAAGTCAAGGGAAAAATTCAAAACACACAGCTAACAGTCATAAATATACAAGCACTCAATGTGGGAGCACCAAGATTTAAAAGACAAATCTTAACATGAGAAATAAAACTCCCAATACCACAATATAAAAGAAAACATTCACATCGCTCTCTCCCCTACCATGACCAGGTAGGATTCATTGCAAGGATGCAAGGATAGCTCAACATACATACATCTACATATGTAATACACTATATCAGTGGAGCAAAATTCAATTATTATGGGATTATCGCAACTGATGCAGAAAAGGCTTTTCACAAAGTCCATCACTCGTTCATGTTCAATTCCTACAGCAAATTGGAATACAGGGCCTCTACCTCAATCTGGTAAAAGCCATCTATGACAATCCAATGGTTAACTTTATTCTAAATGGGAAAAAAACTGAATTATTTTACTCTCAGATCTGGTATAAGACAAAGATGTCTTCTATCACTACTCGTATTCAACGTATTTCTGGAATGATTAACATTCATATATAAGTGGATGTTTCTTGAATATATATTCATAAGTGAAAAAAGACAGATCTACATGTGCAAATATCTTATATTGTCCCTAGTATAAGAACTCAAATGAAGAAATAAAATGGACATCCATTATATAGTTAAATGGAAAATGATAATTTAAGGAACAAATAATGAAGAGTGATCTAGGAGAAAAATTAGGGAACATGGTATATAAACCATGCATTTATATACAGAGATGGTAAAGTCAATGGTCCTAATATTTCCAACAGATTTCTGAAGCTAGTAGGTAATTGGTAGAATTTGCACCCTAACTAACTATATGTACTGATATCTGTGAACTAAGCAAATACACTGAGCATAACGATGTTTAATACTAAAACCATGCTTGGAATACTTATCATTCTGGTCTTCTATTTAGGCACTACTTTTAATGTCATATCAATTATTGCTATACTCTCTCAAGTAAATGTTTGTTTAAAACTTGAAAAGGAAGAAAGAAAGAAGAAGAAAGAAGGAGGGAAGGAAGGAAGGAAGGAAGGAAAGAAAGAAAGAAAGAAAGAAGGAAGGAAATGGTGAGGCAATAAAAGACAATATGATACAAGGAGAAAAGGACATAGAAGTGTACTGCAACAATTTGGTGAGTAAATTCCTAAATCTCTGTGTAAAAGTACACAAATTTTTTTTCACATTCTGTAGGTATTTAAATTTAAAATATCAACAAATGATGGAAAATGCCTGTTTCATGTTATTTGTAAGGTGTTCGGTATTCCGAAAGGTAATGATGTTAAGCTCAATTTCCTATGTTATAGGGAATAATATCATTAAACTTTTCTTCTGGAGGGTTAACAACTTAAGCTGACAGTTCAAATAATTAGAGTAAAGAATGGATAGAATAGCCACTATTTTAGCTCTATTCATTCAAGTTCAGTGAGGGCACAGTATATAAAAGAACCTGTACTCCGGTGTATAACTCAGTAGAGTCCTAAATTTCATGTTCAAGGAGATTATGGAGCCACAGAGGAAAGGGATCAATGATGTTCAGTGTGCTGAAGAAAATTCCTGAAGAAAGACAGCATTCTCTCAGGTTTTCACAGAGAGCAAATTAGTCAAGCAATGGCTGTGACTCATCAAGGTGAATGACACTGACGAAAGTTTGGCAAACCAAAGCACATCATTTTAGGTTAAATTGTGAGGGGACCTGACTGACCATGTCAGAAACATAAGTTACATTGTTTTTGGTAATATAGGTCTTGCTTTGTCTTGATCTTAACTATACAGCAGAAAGGTCTAACCATGAGGTATAAAAAGGAAAGCCATATTAATGTGTTAAGTTGTAAAAGCCTCGAGTTAGCAGCTTCCAATAATGCAGGATGAGCTGATAATTGTCTCATGTTATGGACTATTAGACTATATATACAGCTACTTTCTCTTTGTTCAATAAAAATAAAGATCTTCTCTTATGATCTTTAGATAAGAAATCATTTCTTCATCTTGTACTCTGAATAAGTATGATGAAGACAACAATATGCTATGTTCATTGCAAAAAATAAAATAAAATAATTACATGTTAATGCAAATTTAAATGTCATCAAGAAATTATATATATTATATAATTACATCTATTGCAACAAATAAAATTCCATAAAGATAAAATTATGAAATGTACTAGAATATAAAAATCACTCTTATATTTGGAATTTCTACCAAATCACATTGTGAACATGAATATTGTCAAAAATCCCTTCCCTACAAATAAATACTCAGTTTCAATGCAACACTAATCAAAACTTTAAACATAATTTGGGAGGTTGATAAAATGATTCTTTTTTTATTTTATTTTATTCTTGTTTCAGAACTTTTGTTTGTTTGTTCATTTATTTTTATGGCCTGCTCAGCCTGTCCTCAGGGCAAGGCTGGTGCAGCATGTGGTGCCGGAGATTGAACCGCGGTCCCTGCAGCTGCCCAAACGTTCCTAAGCAGGTGCTTTAGACCACTGAGCAATCCTGCTTGGCCCCATAAAATGATTCTTAATTTTATTAATGAAGCAATCAACCTAGAGTAGTAAAAAAAATTAAAAAGAGGATGCGTAATAGAGATTTTTGCTTATTTAGACAGCAAGAATGATTTTTTGATATAACTGAGAACAGAGCAAAGTAAATACATGTTAATTGGTCAAGAATGTATGTGTTGCTGCTGGAAAACATGCTATCCCTTTAGGTGTCATCTACACTTTCATCTTTATCTCTCACAATTCAAAAATTCTGCAGTTGAATAACAGTTAGTTTGGAAGGAAATGTATGAGACTTTTTCTAGATAAGGTAGTAAAGTCCTTCATTGCTCCCAGTATATAAAAAGGCAACATATCCCCTGGCCACAACGTATAGGCATGGTGGGTTTGACCAGTATAAGAGAAATTTAATTCATGACAATAAAGCATAAATAGAATTTCAAGGAGTCTCCACACTGCTTTGCATAATGGTTACACCAGTCTGCACTCGCACCGGCAGTGGAGAAGGGAAATCCATTCAATCCAGCTATCCTCCTACTGGAAATTTTGCCAGAAGAAATAAAAACATAACACCATAGTGATATCTGTGCACCTATGTTTATAGAAGCACAATTCGTAATAGCCAAAACTTGGAAACAACCAAAATGCCCATCATCTGAAGAATGGTTAAAAAAGATGTGGTACTTTTATACAATGGAATATTACCCAATTATAAAGAATGATAAACTAGAAGACTTCATATATAAATGGATATATCTTGAATATATATACTAACAAGTGAAATAAAACAGATATATATGTGTACCATGTAGTCTCCCTAATGTAAGAACTCAAAAGAAGAAATAAAAATAGAAAGGCATAACACAACTGAATGGAACCCTCCAGAAGAGAAGCTTGATGATGCTATTTTTCTATAACATGGGTACTTCAGCTTCACATCACTGTCTTTCTGAATATTAAATGCCTTAGACTTAGTGTGGAACTCGTATTTTCCATCAATCATTGATATTATAATAAATCCCTAAGGAATGTGATGAAAAACTGTTACACTGTTTTACACAGAAATTTAGAAATGTAAGCATATACAAAATTTTGTCATGCTTATCATATGGCCTTTCTCTTTGTCTCATATTCTCTTTCATTACTCTTTTTTTGCTTTTTTTAAAACAATCTTATGCTTGAGAGTATAGCAAGAATTGAAATTATATTAGAAGCAGCACACATGTAAAAGACCTGAATGGCAGATATTCCAAGCATGGTTTTACTCTTACACATTGCTACTCTGGTTTATCAAAAAACTGTTGGAGAATCTTAGAACAATGGTCTTATTCATCCTTTGTATATAATTGTCTGATTTTGGACCATGCTATGTTCCCTAACTTTTCTGTTTTCTGTGTGTTCATTTTTTCATCCAAAAGTTCTTGATTTCCATTCAACTACGTTATGCCTTTCTGGTAAAATTTCTGGTAAGGAGCTGACTGGATTGAATGAGTTTTTAGCCTTATTTATTTATTAGTTTGTTTGTTTATTTGTTTATTTTTAGTCCTCATTTTTATGGGGTCTCCACGCTGATTTCTAAAGTGGTTGTATCAGTCTGATTTCCCACAAGCAGTGGAGAAGCATTCTTTTTTCCTCACAGCCTCTCCAACATTTGTTGTTAGTTGATTTCCTTATGATAGTCCATTCTTTCTGGAGTGAATTGTTATCCACATGTTGTTTTAATTTGCATTTCACAGATAGTTAGCGATGTGGAGCATTTCTTCATGTATTTACATGCTTCTAGTATTTCGTCCACTGAAAAGTGTGTGTTCATCTTGAATGGCCATTTCTGGATTGGGTCTTTGAACTTTGGGCCCCTAATGCTTTTTAGTTCTTCACAAATTCTAGATAGAGGACCTTTATCTGAATACTTATTAGCTAAAGTTTTTTTCTGAAAATTGTGGTTTGTCTTTTCACTCTCTTTTTAATTTGTTTAGACATCCAAAAATCTTCTGAGCAAGAGAAGGTTCCAGCTGTTGATTCTTACAAATGTTACACATGAGTTTTCATTTTTGTTCATGAACTGTTTGCCTACCCTGATGTCTTCAAGATTTGCTCCTACTTACACTTCCAGGAGAGTTAGTGTTTCTCTTTTAATGTTGGAAATACAAAATATACAATGTCTCACTATGTCGATCGAACTAGTCGTAATTCTCCTGTTTTCATCTTCTCAAGTGGTGGGTTTCCAGGTATTGGCCACAACACACAGACGTATAATTTTCTATCTCAGTGTACACTGGGAGTATAGCCCACAGAGTACACCCAGAGATCAAACCCCTGCTGCTGTGCTCTTCCTCAGCAGGGTTTTGAGTGTGCTGTGCTATCTGGCCAGCCTTCTGTATTGTTCTGACTTAACTCTTCAGGTGAAATAACCTGTCAATTAAAATTTTAGTGATCTGTGTTTGTGTGTGTGTGTGTGTGTGTGTGTGTGTTTCCCCTCTTTCCTACGGCACCATGTTAAAGATTACAATATGTAATCATAAAAGAGAAATTTAGCTATGTTCACTTCCTTTTAAAATTTATTTTATTCACTTTTTTGTGTTTTTTATTTTTAATAAGAAATAACAATATGATATTTTTAAAACATGTTAGTAGTATATTACCAATAATGAATAAAATGCATATTATTATCCTCATAGTATTTAATCACAGGATGTAGACATGATCGTTTTTCTGATCATTATTGATTCAAAAATTTCTTCTCATTGAACTAAAAGAAAGTAGTTGTATCCATAGGCCAATAATGTATAGTCATTGTTGGTTATTTGTGGAACTATCAATGTCAGAAGCTGTTGATTTAAGTGTTTTACAGCTCAACATACTAATCTAGCTTTACTTTTTATGCCTCATGGTTAAATTTTTCTGCTGGGTGGTAAAGTGCAATTTAAATCAAGACCTGTAAAACAGAACATGTAAATGTTGTATCTTCCAAGGTCAATCAGATTCCCTCAGGATTTACCTTGAAACCTTGTACAGTGCCTCTTCTAAAAGTGAAAAATACTGAGATTGGTGTAAGTTCTTTTTTTCTTAGAATATGATGCATTTTCAAATTTGGTTTCTTATTAGACATAAATATATAAAAAGTACTAAAATACATTTGAGTGCTTCCCACCTTCCAGGCAATATGTACATAAATTCATTTAATACATCTTTTTATAGAAGTTAATCATTATAGTTCATAAACAATCTCTAAAATTAGATCCATGTCTATTACCATGCACTAAACTATTCAAATTAGATCAAATGTTTAATTATTGAAAGAGAAACACTAAATCTACTAGAAGAGAAAATCAATAGCAATATTGAAACATATATATCTGATGAGCGTTCATGAAGTAAAACCAATGCAAAATATTTTAAGGTTTTCATCTTTTTGATTTCTCAACTGGGATTTCATCTTTTTGAAAAGTTTCTATACATCAAAATTAATTACCAACATAATAAAAAGAAAGCCCATGATTTTGGGAAAAAATGGTTTAGTCAATTGTCTGTCAGAGAAGAGTCTTCTATCTAAAATATATAAAAAATTTAAAAAATTTGCCACATAACTTTAAAGACCTAGTCAAAAATGTGCACCAGAGATGAATAAATACTGCGCAAATGAAGAAAAACAAATGGAAAACAAATATTTTTTAAAATATTCGACATCATTTGTCATTTGAAAAATGCAAATTAGAACACTTTGAGATTCAATGTCAGCTCTGAAAAAAATTGCTATTATCAGTAAGTCCACCATAAACATAGTACAAGGGAAAGAAACTTCAAAAGGAATGAGAAATTGGAATAAAGGAAAGCAGAAAATAAAATAAAGGAAGTAGAATCATGGATGTATACAACCAGCATAGCTGAGATGTTTATAGTACTAATCTATATTGGTTTTCTGAAGAGTTAATTCTTAATATTTTCATTTTCACAAGCTGCAGTGATACTTTATAAACAACAATATCCAATATAATAACTATTATTGAATTGGAATCGGCTTGTAATGTTTTGTTTGTTGAAATTGTGCATCATTTCTCATGTTTTGATTTCCACTCAGCTGTGTTATGCCTTTCCATTTTTATTTCTTCTTTTGAGTTCTTGCACTAGGGAGACTATATGATAGTTACATATGTAGGTCTGGTTTATTTAACTTACGAGTATATGTTCAGATACATCCATGTATATATGAAGTCTTCTAGTTTATTATTTTTTATAGTTGAGTAATATTCCATTGTATAAAACCACCACATCTTTTTCAACCATTCTTCAGATGATAGACATTTTGTTTTTTCCCAAGATTTGGCTATTTTAATTTTTTAATTTTCTTTAAGAAATTATTTGCTATAGGGAAAAAGTAATCTTTCTTCACTATTGGCAGGAGATTAGACTGTTACAATCACTATAGAAATCAGTATAGATATTTCCCCACATACTGGGACTGGAAGTCCCATTCAATTCAGCTATTTCTCCTTGAGTATCTTTCCAAGTGAACTGAAAATATTTTGCCACAGCAATATATGTGCAGCCATGCTTATAGCAGTGGAATTTGTTATAGAGAAATCTTGGATACAACACAAATGGCCATCAATTGAGGAATGGACAAAATTATTATAATTTTATACAATGCCGTGTTCCGCATGTAGAATATGATGTATATATATATATATATAGAATGTATATATTATATATAATATAAAATTACATATATAAATATATAATATGAAATATTCGTAATACAATATCTATAGCTATAAACTTGAGTCTTTTGTAGTTAAATACATGCAACAGGAATCCATAATCATAATATAAATAAATCAGACTTGTACTTGTAAACAACATATTGTCTTCCTTGTGTAAGGACCTAAAATAGTAAATAAGATCTTAAATATACCATTGGTACTGTTTAAGAGAAAGAAACGGTTCAAAGAGAAGGTACAATGGGGGTGAGAGAAAGGAGGTAGGAAGGAAAGGAAAAAGAAATACATATGTATGTACACAGGATAGCTAGGATAATTGTACTGCTGATTTGTGTTGGTCTATTGAAAGAAGTTGATGCTCTGTTTTGCCTAGTTCTACAGGTATATATCTAGTAATCTGAGCAATTAATTTGAAGACAATTTCAAATCAGTTGTTACATTGTTGTGCAAAATAACCAACCATTGTTGAATTCTTACAATTCTATTTCGTGAAATTCTGTATCATTTCCATTGCTTGCTTTCTTTAATATACTGTTCTCTCTTTAAAGAATTAAAAAGTAATAAAATGTAGCAACAGAATTTATGAAACTTATGTGGTGTGACCTAGCTACAAATATATAAAAAGCTTTCTAGGACCACACTATGAGAGTTGCTAGTTAAGCATTCCTTTGTTGTTGTTGTTCTTTTGTTCTTGTTATTTGTTACTGGGAATTGAACTCAGCATCTTAAACTTGGAAGGAAGCATCTTAAACTTGGAAGGAGAGTTCTCCATCAGTCACCTACATTTATAGCCCATATTCAGCATTTTCAGTTGTTTTGTCACACTTCATTATGGAGTTATGTTTCTCTAGGCTAGTGCTGCACTTTTAGACTTGGTTATCAGTGGTGATGGAAGGTAAACAGAAAAATCATAGTTTGATGATATGTCAGTAAAGCTTCTTGAGAAACTACTGAAAAACTATCAAAATTAATCACCATGAACATTTGACAACCCAGGCTCTTTTTTGCTACCAGTGGAAAAAAATGTCTTAAAACTCAGGGAACTTTCATCAATACTGACTTAAGGAAATGATAATCGGAAACATTTCTGAAAATACTTCAGAGCCACCAATCTAGCCCTGGATTTACTTCTCATTTACAGTAATCAATAAATGTTTTTTCATGAAATTGCCCGAGAATTTTCAATAACACACAAATGAAGGTTATACAAATTTGCAATAACCAAGTTTAACCATCCAACATTTGACAATCATGAGGACAGCTGATGTTAGATATGTTTGGTGAAGCAATAGTCTACCTTCACGGATACTGGGAAATGAATAAGATAGAGGTCTATGTAGTCTAACTGAAGTTTCTTCAATGTTTCCAAGAAAGCTTGAACCAACTCTGTTTAATGGAAAATGCACCAAAGCTGAGAAGGTTGAAGAATGAAAGTTGTTATCGATTGACATATTAACTAAACATATTCCTATAACATTCAAACTCTTTTCTATTGGAAACTGATGACTACAGGAAACAATACTTTCATGTCCAGAATTTCTCTTATTTACATTTGTTCATGTGAAATCTGTAATATGTTTTGTTTTGATTAACAGGTCCAGTGAAAAATGAAAGCGAAATATTCCAAGTAAAAATTGTATCAAGTGGTAATTATGACCATTATGTTAGTTATGTTTCATGTGAACTTACAAAGCAGTTGAGTGGTGTTCTATTCTCATCTACTCAACTTAACAGAAAAACTTAGCACCCATTTTTATATAACTGAAGGAAATATATAATAGTTCTCTCTGATTATGCACTTCATGGTAAATCACAGTCCTTTGACTTGAGACTCTGAAAAACAAAATATCATTACATTGGAATTATTAAATGGACAGAAGCAGAGGGCTATCGTCTATCTCTTTTGTTGATACTCTATGTCACATAGTAGCATGTGTGAATAAAAATGGGTCAATAGACAGAATTCATCAATAACTATTGATTTACTCATAGAAAATCCACTTCAATATATCATTTCATTAATTCGCAATCTACACATTGTATTCACAATGTCTTTGAAGTGTAGAATATGTCTTCTCTCTTCAAAGTACTATCTGTAATCTCACTTAAAATACCCAATCCTATGTGCTCTTTATTTTGGAAGAAATAAGCAGAATCAGTATGATAGAACCAAGTATGTATAGCTAACTTGGTGACCTATGTAGCCATATGCTTTGGAACATAGAGGGGCACTCAAAGGTGAATTAGAGTTCAATGAGTTGAATAGTTCTGGAATAAACAGAATCCTACAAAAGTTCCTTTTGCGCATGCTCTTTCTATATTTCTGTGATAAAGATATATTAGCTTGGCTACCTATTTACTATTTCATAGTAATTATAGAGCACGTCATGGACCTCTTCAGTCCCAGACTGTCATTAGCGTAAGAAATATCTAGGAACTCTTCCTGTTTCTGTGTTTTACAGGAAATAATCACAGGATTCAGTATATAGTTATAGCAATGATTAATATTCATGTAGAAATGTTACAACATAAATTAACACAACATAAGGTCTAACATTAAAATATAGGTGAAATATGGTCCAAATTTACTTTAGTCCTTCCTACTGAAGTAAACAAACAACAAAAAATATACTAAATTTCTCTACCATTGAAAATAGGAGATACATGGGAAAGCTGCCTATAGGCAAAGACCTTTGGAGATACAGTTTGTAAATATTTCATTCATTCCTAATTGTATAGATCTCTTTGCTAGAATTTACTAATAATCTACATAAGAGAATATCTGTTAGCTTTTATCATATTAGAGGGAATGTATAATAAAGTAAAATTTTAAATTATTGCTTATTTCATCAAATTTGGATAACAATTTGAAGACATATTTATTTTCTCAATAAACTTACACTAAATGTGTCATAGAGCCTACTCTGTTTATCAGTCAGATGTTTGTAGGGTTCAGGTCACTCAGTGATTTACCAAAGCTGAAGTTTTAGAACTGTTTGTGGTCCTTCTGATTTATTTTACTATATTTATTTTTCTTTCTTTTTTGTATATTTTAGGCCGAGTATACAGGGTCCATAGGGTCTCATCACATAGATTGGACTCATAGTGGTTCTTCTGTTTTCAGCCTCCCAAGCGCTGGGATTGCAGGGGTGCACAAGCATGCCCAGTCTTAATCGCTATCTCAGCATTCCCTGAGGGTGTAGCCAGTACCTGCGAGCTATCTGGCTGAGTATTTTACACAATATTTTTATGCAAAGTAATGAAGGCCTGTTCCAAATCTTCACAATTACTTTTTGTACATGTTCTTATGTCTTATAGGAAAGAAAAGTGCGAATTCAAAGTTCAGGGAATCAGGGCCCGGCAGGATGGCTCAGTGGTCTAAAGCGCCTGCTTGGGAAAGCTTGGGTGGCTTCAGAGACCGCGGTTCGATCCCGGGCACCACATGCTGTGCCAGCCCTGCCCTCGGAGCGGGCTGAGCCGGCCATAAAAATGAGTGAATAAACAAATAAAGGTTCTGAAACAAGAAAAAAAAATAAAATAAAAATTAATTAAAAAAAAACAAAGTTCAGGGAATCAGTTCAATAGTCTGAGGATAACAATGAAACATAAACTTCTCCTAGTCTAGTAAACTGCCCATTTTTCTGACTTTATATTAGAGAAACATTTGTACCACTGGTTTTTTTATTACAATAGACATTAGGACTATAACACTAATTTGCACATAATATCCTTAGGCTCCCATGGTTATTTTTCAGTATATATTTCCCAGAATTGCTAGTAGTGCACGGGAAACTCTACTTAGATCATTGTTATGATTTGTGTCTAGATGTCATGCCAAAGGCTCATGAAGTTACTGGGACAGGTTTCTAGCTTGTTATTAATTTATGATCCAATGCTATGAAATGTGTGTGTGGGCTAGATCTGTTCTCCAGTGTTTGTAGCCTTGTGCATATCAATGTAACTTTTTCACATGAGTGTCTAATTTGTTTTTCTTTCATGCTGATACAAAATATACGATGCCCAAAATTAAAGTGGGACTGGTTAGTTTAGCTAACAATTCACACTCAGCTGCTCTGGAGCAGAGAGTCTGAATGAAATATAAGACAGGAAAAGAACGTTGCTTTCTGTCACTGCTCCCCCTTTTTTCTCTTGCTTTTTGGTTGCTTTCCATCACCATGAACTTCTGGCCTTTGCTATGCACCATTCTACCTTGGAGCCAGCTGTGTATGAATTGTGAGCTAAACAAACCTGTCCCAGCTTAATTGTGGGCATGATGTATTTTTTTACCAGCATGAGAGAGAGGTAAATAGGACACTTATGTACAAAAGTTACATTGTTATGCACAAGGCCAGAAACAATGGAGAACGGTATTTCTAATTATTTTATACATGTCTATTTACACTTATCACAAGATTTTCAGTACACACGCCTTTAAAAAGAGAAAATTTGTTTGATTACATAAATAAGCATGAGAACAGCTATCAGTTTCTTAAGCTGTGTCGGAAAGAACATCTATTTTAGAATTCAAGGGTCTATGTTTGTTTTAGCCAAACATACAGAGTATTTAAAAATGATCTCTAAGTGTACAAGTTCAGATATAAACATAATCATCTTTAAAAGATATAATCGAAAAACTGAAATATAAGGAAAAAAGCAGTTCACAAGAAAGATTATTTGATCAGATTTGGATACAGAATGAAATCTAACAATCTTTCTCATGTACCTGGATGAGTTCTAGCTTCCAGAAACTGAGAATTTTATGGGTTCCCCATAGCCACAGAGTGACTTTAGAACTCAGGTCAGTTCACACTCATTCTAGAGCTAGTTTCTTTCTCTTTCTTTCTTTCTTTCTTTCTTTCTTTCTTTCTTTCTTTCTTTCTTTCTTTCTTTCTTTCTTTCTGATCCACCTTGTACTGCTCTGAAATCTAGTATCTCTTTCTCGGTGTCGAAGATCTCACCCTCCTGATGTGTCTGGTTTTACGCAGCTTCTTCTTGAAGTAAGCATCAGGGAGGTGTTTGAGGATTTTCGCTTTGCTGATATCATTTTTTTTTGTTTTGTTTTGTCTTTTTGAGACAGTGTCTCGTTATGCAGTTCAGTCTGGCCTTGAGCTCACTTTTGTAGTTCAGGCTGGTGTCGAACTTGCATCGATCTTCCTGCCTCAGCCTCCCGAGTGCTGGCTTTACAGGTGGGCACCACCATGCCCGGCCTTGATATCAATTTTTATAGAGGTGATAATGACAGATTTCTCTTGTATTCTTCATAGAAGGACATGATTAAAGCTAAGAGAGCCAATCACAGGTAGCAAGCTACTGGCCAGCTGCTTCAGGAAGACCACTCCTCCCTTATCTCTGTGATCCCTGGTAAGGATGATCAAGATGGTGCTGAAAGTGATGCTAGCTCAGTTTCCTCACATGCTGACTGAATAAGGTTTTCTTGCACGGCTCAAGAGCTTTTGGGGCACATCTTCAGTAGGGTAGTATCCAGGCATTTTTCAAAACTTACCCCCCAGGGTACAACTGTCCCCACCTACTGGTTTTGTGACCATAGCAAGAAACTTTTCCTTTTTCTTCTTAACCTTCCATTTAACAGCTGTGCACATTTTATTGTACAGAGCTTTTCTGGAAAACATAGCAGCTTGGGAGTGTCTACAAGTTCCTCTAATCACGACAGGATTTCAGCTGCAGTGGGCCATCCCTTCTTGGAAATTTTTGTTTTTCCCTTACTGTTTTTTACTAGTACCACTGGTGAAGCCTTCTTGGCTCCAAGTTTCTTCTTTTTAGTGTCTGACTTCTCAGTTTTTTCGACTACCATCTTTCAAGATGGGAAACAGCACAAATCTCATTGAAGTCCTCAAGAATTTTTTGTTATTTGTTAATGGTTAATAACTTGTGGGTCTCGACCCCAGCAAGGGTCGAACAACCAAAACACAGGAGTCACCTAAAGCCATCAGAAAATGTCATTTATTTGGAATTACAGTTTTGAAGTAGTGACAACAATTATTTTTTGAGTTGGTGTCACCACAACATGAGGAACTGTATTTGAGAGGTCACAGCATTAGAAAGGTTGAGAACCACTGTGTTAACCCATTGTGAAATAGTTAACTCTTCTAATTAATATCTCCACACTAAAAATTTTCTCTTTGTTTAACAGGTATAACGCTGAGCAAAGGGAAAAACAAACAATAATTTTAAAAGAGGCAATTTGGTAACATGAGACAAGCTTCAATAGATGATTTAAAACAAAATAGCATAGCGATTATTGCTACTATTCACTGAAATAAACCTTACATTTCATAAACCTTACTTAGAATGCCAACTGCCTGAAAATTGCTGAATCACTCCTCCTAGGAATCCTCACCAGTGGATTATAGTGGTTG